>CAJHVG010000083.1:27500-30374 GCA_905147325.1 Notodonta dromedarius
GTTAGGTTAGGTTAGGTTAGGTTAG
Organism: Notodonta dromedarius; assembly: GCA_905147325.1. NCBI lineage: Eukaryota > Metazoa > Arthropoda > Insecta > Lepidoptera > Notodontidae > Notodonta > Notodonta dromedarius. Next base: position 27,526 of record CAJHVG010000083.1, read on the forward strand.
GTTAGGTTAGGTTAGGTTAGGTTAGGTTAGGTTAGGTTAGGTTAGGTTAGGTTAGGTTAGGTTAGGTTAGGTTAGGTTAGGTTAGGTTAGGTTAGGTTAGGTTAGGTTAGGTTAGGTTAGGTTAGGTTAGGTTAGGTTAGGTTAGGTTAGGTTAGGTTAGGTTAGGTTAGGTTAGGTTAGGTTAGGTTAGGTTAGGTTAGGTTAGGTTAGGTTAGGTTAGGTTAGGTTAGGTTAGGTTAGGTTAGGTTAGGTTAGGTTAGGTTAGGTTAGGTTAGGTTAGGTTAGGTTAGGTTAGGTTAGGTTAGGTTAGGTTAGGTTAGGTTAGGTTAGGTTAGGTTAGGTTAGGTTAGGTTAGGTTAGGTTAGGTTAGGTTAGGTTAGGTTAGGTTAGGTTAGGTTAGGTTAGGTTAGGTTAGGTTAGGTTAGGTTAGGTTAGGTTAGGTTAGGTGAGGTTAGGTTAGGTTAGGTTAGGTTAGGTTAGGTTAGGTTAGGTTAGGTTAGGTTAGGTTAGGTTAGGTTAGGTTAGGTTAGGTTAGGTTAGGTTAGGTTAGGTTAGGTTAGGTTAGGTTAGGTTAGGTTAGGTTAGGTTAGGTTAGGTTAGGTTAGGTTAGGTTAGGTTAGGTTAGGTTAGGTTAGGTTAGGTTAGGTTAGGTTAGGTTAGGTTAGGTTAGGTTAGGTTAGGTTAGGTTAGGTTAGGTTAGGTTAGGTTAGGTTAGGTTAGGTTAGGTTAGGTTAGGTTAGGTTAGGTTAGGTTAGGTTAGGTTAGGTTAGGTTAGGTTAGGTTAGGTTAGGTTAGGTTAGGTTAGGTTAGGTTAGGTTAGGTTAGGTTAGGTTAGGTTAGGTTAGGTTAGGTTAGGTTAGGTTAGGTTAGGTTAGGTTAGGTTAGGTTAGGTTAGGTTAGGTTAGGTTAGGTTAGGTTAGGTTAGGTTAGGTTAGGTTAGGTTAGGTTAGGTTAGGTTAGGTTAGGTTAGGTTAGGTTAGGTTAGGTTAGGTTAGGTTAGGTTAGGTTAGGTTAGGTTAGGTTAGGTTAGGTTAGGTTAGGTTAGGTTAGGTTAGGTTAGGTTAGGTAGGTTAGGTTAGGTTAGGTTAGGTTAGGTTAGGTTAGGTTAGGTTAGGTTAGGTTAGTTAGGTTAGGTTAGGTTAGGTTAGGTTAGGTTAGGTTAGGTTAGGTTAGGTTAGGTTAGGTTAGGTTAGGTTAGGTTAGGTTAGGTTAGGTTAGGTTAGGTTAGGTTAGGTTAGGTTAGGTTAGGTTAGGTTAGGTTAGGTTAGGTTAGGTTAGGTTAGGTTAGGTGAGGTTAGGTTAGGTTAGGTTAGGTTAGGTTAGGTTAGGTTAGGTTAGGTTAGGTTAGGTTAGGTTAGGTTAGGTTAGGTTAGGTTAGGTTAGGTTAGGTTAGGTTAGGTTAGGTTAGGTTAGGTTAGGTTAGGTTAGGTTAGGTTAGGTTAGGTTAGGTTAGGTTAGGTTAGGTTAGGTTAGGTTAGGTTAGGTTAGGTTAGGTTAGGTTAGGTTAGGTTAGGTTAGGTTAGGTTAGGTTAGGTTAGGTTAGGTTAGGTTAGGTTAGGTTAGGTTAGGTTAGGTTAGGTTAGGTTAGGTTAGGTTAGGTTAGGTTAGGTTAGGTTAGGTTAGGTTAGGTTAGGTTAGGTTAGGTTAGGTTAGGTTAGGTTAGGTTAGGTTAGGTTAGGTTAGGTTAGGTTAGGTTAGGTTAGGTTAGGTTAGGTTAGGTTAGGTTAGGTTAGGTTAGGTTAGGTTAGGTTAGGTTAGGTTAGGTTAGGTTAGGTTAGGTTAGGTTAGGTTAGGTTAGGTTAGGTTAGGTTAGGTTAGGTTAGGTTAGGTTAGGTTAGGTTAGGTTAGGTTAGGTTAGGTTAGGTTAGGTTAGGTTAGGTTAGGTTAGGTTAGGTTAGGTTAGGTTAGGTTAGGTTAGGTTAGGTTAGGTTAGGTTAGGTTAGGTTAGGTTAGGTTAGGTTAGGTTAGGTTAGGTTAGGTTAGGTTAGGTTAGGTTAGGTTAGGTTAGGTTAGGTTAGGTTAGGTTGGTTAGGTTAGGTTAGGTTAGGTTAGGTTAGGTTAGGTTAGGTTAGGTTAGGTTAGGTTAGGTTAGGTTAGGTTAGGTTAGGTTAGGTTAGGTTAGGTTAGGTTAGGTTAGGTTAGGTTAGGTTAGGTTAGGTTAGGTTAGGTTAGGTTAGGTTAGGTTAGGTTAGGTTAGGTTAGGTTAGGTTAGGTTAGGTTAGGTTAGGTTAGGTTAGGTTAGGTTAGGTTAGGTTAGGTTAGGTTAGGTTAGGTTAGGTTAGGTTAGGTTAGGTTAGGTTAGGTTAGGTTAGGTTAGGTTAGGTTAGGTTAGGTTAGGTAGGTTAGGTTAGGTTAGGTTAGGTTAGGTTAGGTTAGGTTAGGTTAGGTTAGGTTAGGTTAGGTTAGGTTAGGTTAGGTTAGGTTAGGTTAGGTTAGGTTAGGTTAGGTTAGGTTAGGTTAGGTTAGGTTAGGTTAGGTTAGGTTAGGTTAGGTTAGGTTAGGTTAGGTTAGGTTAGGTTAGGTTAGGTTAGGTTAGGTTAGGTTAGGTTAGGTTAGGTTAGGTTAGGTTAGGTTAGGTTAGGTTAGGTTAGGTTAGGTTAGGTTAGGTTAGGTTAGGTTAGGTTAGGTTAGGTTAGGTTAGGTTAGGTTAGGTTAGGTTAGGTTAGGTTAGGTTAGGTTAGGTTAGGTTAGGTTAGGTTAGGTTAGGTTAGGTTAGGTTAGGTTAGGTTAGGTTAGGTTAGGTTAGGTTAGGTTAGGTTAGGTTAGGTTAGGTTAGGTTAGGTTAGGTTAGGTTAGGTTAGGTTAGGTTAGGTTAGGTTAGGTTAGGTTAGGTTAGGTTAGGTTAGGTT
>CAJHVG010000084.1:0-29939 GCA_905147325.1 Notodonta dromedarius
CTGCTTTTCAGTGCTGTGGCGCTGAAAATTTCATTTCTGAAAAAAAAATAATTAATTAAAGTTCGAAATTTTTACACTTTTTTGGCAATAACTCTAAATTTTTCTTCCAATTCTGACGCAATTTTTTTCGCCCCGCTCTCCCCTCGTCGCCCGCGTCCAACGACGTATCGCTCGAGGGTGTAGACCCACTAAAAAACGAAAAAGTTGCTACCTAACCCTAACCTAAGGGACGGGACATAGACGGATTTCTATTGAAATCCACCTAAGCTCTGACAATTCGCATACATTTGGTTGTTCTGCGAATACAAAATTTCTTTAAATTGGTCAATTGTTATAACTATTTTTAAATTTTACTTACCAATACTGCTGGTCGGCTGCTCCCGCTGCTTTTCAGTGCTGTGGCGCTGAAAATTTCATTTCTGAAAAAAAAATAATTAATTAAAGTTCGAAATTTTTACACTTTTTTGGCAATAACTCTAAATTTTTCTTCCAAATTCTGACGCAATTTTTTCGCCCCGCTCTCCCCTCGTCGCCCCGCGTCCAACGACGTATCGCTCGAGGGTGTAGACCCACTAAAAAACGAAAAAGTTGCTAACCTAACCTAACCTAAGGGACGGGACATAGACGGATTTCTATTGAAATCCACCTAAGCTCTGACAATTCGCATACATTTGGTTGTTCTGCGAATACAAAATTTCTTTAAATTGGTCAATTGTTATAACTATTTTTAAATTTTTACTTACCAATACTGCTGGTCGGCTGCTCCCGCTGCTTTTCAGTGCTGTGGCGCTGAAAATTTCATTTCTGAAAAAAAAATAATTAATTAAAGTTCGAAATTTTTACACTTTTTGGCAATAACTCTAAATTTTTCTTCCAAATTCTGACGCAATTTTTTCGCCCCGCTCTCCCCTCGTCGCCCCGCGTCCAACGACGTATCGCTCGAGGGTGTAGACCCACTAAAAAACGAAAAAGTTGCTAACCTAACCTAACCTAAGGGACGGGACATAGACGGATTTCTATTGAAATCCACCTAAGCTCTGACAATTCGCATACATTTGGTTGTTCTGCGAATACAAAATTTCTTTAAATTGGTCAATTGTTATAACTATTTTAAATTTTACTTACCAATACTGCTGGTCGGCTGCTCCCGCTGCTTTTCAGTGCTGTGGCGCTGAAAATTTCATTTCTGAAAAAAAAATAATTAATTAAAGTTCGAAATTTTTACACTTTTTTGGCAATAACTCTAAATTTTTCTTCCAAATTCTGACGCAATTTTTTCGCCCCGCTCTCCCCTCGTCGCCCCGCGTCCAACGACGTATCGCTCGAGGGTGTAGACCCACTAAAAAACGAAAAGTTGCTAACCTAACCTAACCTAAGGGACGGGACATAGACGGATTTCTATTGAAATCCACCTAAGCTCTGACAATTCGCATACATTTGGTTGTTCTGCGAATACAAATTTCTTTAAATTGGTCAATTGTTATAACTATTTTTAAATTTTACTTACCAATACTGCTGGTCGGCTGCTCCCGCTGCTTTTCAGTGCTGTGGCGCTGAAAATTTCATTTCTGAAAAAAAAATAATTAATTAAAGTTCGAAATTTTTACACTTTTTTGGCAATAACTCTAAATTTTTCTTCAAATTCTGACGCAATTTTTTCGCCCCGCTCTCCCCTCGTCGCCCCGCGTCCAACGACGTATCGCTCGAGGGTGTAGACCCACTAAAAAACGAAAAAGTTGCTAACCTAACCTAACCTAAGGGACGGGACATAGACGGATTTCTATTGAAATCCACCTAAGCTCTGACAATTCGCATACATTTGGTTGTTCTGCGAATACAAAAATTTCTTTAAATTGGTCAATTGTTATAACTATTTTTAAATTTTACTTACCAATACTGCTGGTCGGCTGCTCCCGCTGCTTTTCAGTGCTGTGGCGCTGAAAATTTCATTTCTGAAAAAAAAATAATTAATTAAAGTTCGAAATTTTTACACTTTTTTGGCAATAACTCTAAATTTTTCTTCCAAATTCTGACGCAATTTTTCGCCCCGCTCTCCCCTCGTCGCCCCGCGTCCAACGACGTATCGCTCGAGGGTGTAGACCCACTAAAAAACGAAAAAGTTGCTAACCTAACCTAACCTAAGGGACGGGACATAGACGGATTTCTATTGAAATCCACCTAAGCTCTGACAATTCGCATACATTTGGTTGTTCTGCGAATACAAAATTTCTTTAAATTGGTCAATTGTTATAACTATTTTTAAATTTTACTTACCAATACTGCTGGTCGGCTGCTCCCGCTGCTTTTCAGTGCTGTGGCGCTGAAAATTTCATTTCTGAAAAAAAATAATTAATTAAAGTTCGAAATTTTTACACTTTTTTGGCAATAACTCTAAATTTTTCTTCCAAATTCTGACGCAATTTTTTCGCCCCGCTCTCCCCTCGTCGCCCCGCGTCCAACGACGTATCGCTCGAGGGTGTAGACCCACTAAAAAACGAAAAAGTTGCTAACCTAACCTAACCTAAGGGACGGGACATAGACGGATTTCTATTGAAATCCACCTAAGCTCTGACAATTCGCATACATTTGGTTGTTCTGCGAATACAAAATTTCTTTAAATTGGTCAATTGTTATAACTATTTTTAATTTTACTTACCAATACTGCTGGTCGGCTGCTCCCGCTGCTTTTCAGTGCTGTGGCGCTGAAAATTTCATTTCTGAAAAAAAAATAATTAATTAAAGTTCGAAATTTTTACACTTTTTTGGCAATAACTCTAAATTTTTCTTCCAAATTCTGACGCAATTTTTTCGCCCCGCTCTCCCCTCGTCGCCCCGCGTCCAACGACGTATCGCTCGAGGGTGTAGACCCACTAAAAAACGAAAAAGTTGCTAACCTAACCTAACCTAAGGGACGGGACATAGACGGATTTCTATTGAAATCCACCTAAGCTCTGACAATTCGCATACATTTGGTTGTTCTGCGAATACAAAATTTCTTTAAATTGGTCAATTGTTATAACTATTTTAAATTTTACTTACCAATACTGCTGGTCGGCTGCTCCCGCTGCTTTTCAGTGCTGTGGCGCTGAAAATTTCATTTCTGAAAAAAAAATAATTAATTAAAGTTCGAAATTTTTACACTTTTTTGGCAATAACTCTAAATTTTTCTTCCAAATTCTGACGCAATTTTTTCGCCCCGCTCTCCCCTCGTCGCCCCGCGTCCAACGACGTATCGCTCGAGGGTGTAGACCCACTAAAAAACGAAAAAGTTGCTAACCTAACCTAACCTAAGGGACGGGACATAGACGGATTTCTATTGAAATCCACCTAAGCTCTGACAATTCGCATACATTTGGGTTGTTCTGCGAATACAAAATTTCTTTAAATTGGTCAATTGTTATAACTATTTTAAATTTTACTTACCAATACTGCTGGTCGGCTGCTCCCGCTGCTTTTCAGTGCTGTGGCGCTGAAAATTTCATTTCTGAAAAAAAAATAATTAATTAAAGTTCGAAATTTTTACACTTTTTTGGCAATAACTCTAAATTTTTCTTCCAAATTCTGACGCAATTTTTTCGCCCCGCTCTCCCCTCGTCGCCCGCGTCCAACGACGTATCGCTCGAGGGTGTAGACCCACTAAAAAACGAAAAAGTTGCTAACCTAACCTAACCTAAGGGACGGACATAGACGGATTTCTATTGAAATCCACCTAAGCTCTGACAATTCGCATACATTTGGTTGTTCTGCGAATACAAAATTTCTTTAAATTGGTCAATTGTTATAAACTATTTTTAAATTTTACTTACCAATACTGCTGGTCGGCTGCTCCCGCTGCTTTTCAGTGCTGTGGCGCTGAAAATTTCATTTCTGAAAAAAAAATAATTAATTAAAGTTCGAAATTTTTACACTTTTTTGGCAATAACTCTAAATTTTTCTTCCAAATTCTGACGCAATTTTTTCGCCCCGCTCTCCCCTCGTCGCCCCGCGTCCAACGACGTATCGCTCGAGGGTGTAGACCCACTAAAAAACGAAAAGTTGCTAACCTAACCTAACCTAAGGGACGGGACATAGACGGATTTCTATTGAAATCCACCTAAGCTCTGACAATTCGCATACATTTGGTTGTTCTGCGAATACAAAATTTCTTTAAATTGGTCAATTGTTATAACTATTTTTAAATTTTACTTACCAATACTGCTGGTCGGCTGCTCCCGCTGCTTTTCAGTGCTGTGGCGCTGAAAATTTCATTTCTGAAAAAAAAATAATTAATTAAAGTTCGAAATTTTTACACTTTTTTGGCAATAACTCTAAATTTTTCTTCCAAATTCTGACGCAATTTTTTCGCCCCGCTCTCCCCTCGTCGCCCCGCGTCCAACGACGTATCGCTCGAGGGTGTAGACCCACTAAAAAACGAAAAAGTTGCTAACCTAACCTAACCTAAGGGACGGGACATAGACGGATTTCTATTGAAATCCACCTAAGCTCTGACAATTCGCATACATTTGGTTGTTCTGCGAATACAAAATTTCTTTAAATTGGTCAATTGTTATAACTATTTTTAAATTTTACTTACCAATACTGCTGGTCGGCTGCTCCCGCTGCTTTTCAGTGCTGTGGCGCTGAAAATTTCATTTCTGAAAAAAAAATAATTAATTAAAGTTCGAAATTTTACACTTTTTTGGCAATAACTCTAAATTTTTCTTCCAAATTCTGACGCAATTTTTTCGCCCCGCTCTCCCCTCGTCGCCCCGCGTCCAACGACGTATCGCTCGAGGGTGTAGACCCACTAAAAAACGAAAAGTTGCTAACCTAACCTAACCTAAGGGGACGGGACATAGACGGATTTCTATTGAAATCCACCTAAGCTCTGACAATTCGCATACATTTGGTTGTTCTGCGAATACAAAATTTCTTTAAATGGTCAATTGTTATAACTATTTTTAAATTTTACTTACCAATACTGCTGGTCGGCTGCTCCCGCTGCTTTTCAGTGCTGTGGCGCTGAAAATTTCATTTCTGAAAAAAAAATAATTAATTAAAGTTCGAAATTTTTACACTTTTTTGGCAATAACTCTAAATTTTTCTTCCAAATTCTGACGCAATTTTTTCGCCCCGCTCTCCCCTCGTCGCCCCGCGTCAACGACGTATCGCTCGAGGGTGTAGACCCACTAAAAAACGAAAAAGTTGCTAACCTAACCTAACCTAAGGGACGGGACATAGACGGATTTCTATTGAAATCCACCTAAGCTCTGACAATTCGCATACATTTGGTTGTTCTGCGAATACAAAATTTCTTTAAATTGGTCAATTGTTATAACTATTTTTAAATTTTACTTACCAATACTGCTGGTCGGCTGCTCCCGCTGCTTTTCAGTGCTGTGGCGCTGAAAATTTCATTTCTGAAAAAAAAATAATTAATTAAAGTTCGAAATTTTTACACTTTTTTGGCAATAACTCTAAATTTTTCTTCCAAATTCTGACGCAATTTTTTCGCCCCGCTCTCCCCTCGTCGCCCCGAGTCCAACGACGTATCGCTCGAGGGTGTAGACCCACTAAAAAACGAAAAAGTTGCTAACCTAACCTAACCTAAGGGACGGACATAGACGGATTTCTATTGAAATCCACCTAAGCTCTGACAATTCGCATACATTTGGTTGTTCTGCGAATACAAAATTTCTTTAAATTGGTCAATTGTTATAACTATTTTTAAATTTTACTTACCAATACTGCTGGTCGGCTGCTCCGCTGCTTTTCAGTGCTGTGGCGCTGAAAATTTCATTTCTGAAAAAAAAATAATTAATTAAAGTTCGAAATTTTTACACTTTTTTGGCAATAACTCTAAATTTTTTCTTCCAAATTCTGACGCAATTTTTTCGCCCCCGCTCTCCCCTCGTCGCCCCGCGTCCAACGACGTATCGCTCGAGGGTGTAGACCCACTAAAAAACGAAAAAGTTGCTAACCTAACCTAACCTAAGGGACGGGACATAGACGGATTTCTATTGAAATCCACCTAAGCTCTGACAATTCGCATACATTTGGTTGTTCTGCGAATACAAAATTTCTTTAAATTGGTCAATTGTTATAACTATTTTAAATTTTACTTACCAATACTGCTGGTCGGCTGCTCCCGCTGCTTTTCAGTGCTGTGGCGCTGAAATTTCATTTCTGAAAAAAAAATAATTAATTAAAGTTCGAAATTTTTACACTTTTTTGGCAATAACTCTAAATTTTTCTTCCAAATTCTGACGCAATTTTTTCGCCCCGCCTCTCCCCTCGTCGCCCCGCGTCCAACGACGTATCGCTCGAGGGTGTAGACCCACTAAAAACGAAAAAGTTGCTACCTAACCTAACCTAAGGGACGGGACATAGACGGATTTCTATTGAAATCCACCTAAGCTCTGACAATTCGCATACATTTGGTTGTTCTGCGAATACAAAATTTCTTTAAATTGGTCAATTGTTATAACTATTTTTAAATTTTACTTACCAATACTGCTGGTCGGCTGCTCCCGCTGCTTTTCAGTGCTGTGGCGCTGAAAATTTCATTTCTGAAAAAAAAATAATTAATTAAAGTTCGAAATTTTTACACTTTTTTGGCAATAACTCTAAATTTTTCTTCCAAATTCTGACGCAATTTTTTCGCCCCGCTCTCCCCTCGTCGCCCCGCGTCCAACGACGTATCGCTCGAGGGTGTAGACCCACTAAAAAACGAAAAAGTTGCTAACCTAACCTAACCTAAGGGACGGGACATAGACGGATTTCTATTGAAATCCACCTAAGCTCTGACAATTCGCATACATTTGGTTGTTCTGCGAATACAAAATTTCTTTAAATTGGTCAATTGTTATAACTATTTTTAAATTTTACTTACCAATACTGCTGGTCGGCTGCTCCCGCTGCTTTTCAGTGCTGTGGCGCTGAAATTTCATTTCTGAAAAAAAATAATTAATTAAAGTTCGAAATTTTTACACTTTTTTGGCAATAACTCTAAATTTTTCTTCCAAATTCTGACGCAATTTTTTCGCCCCGCTCTCCCCTCGTCGCCCCGCGTCCAACGACGTATCGCTCGAGGGTGTAGACCCACTAAAAAACGAAAAAGTTGCTAACCTAACCTAACCTAAGGGACGGGACATAGACGGATTTCTATGAAATCCACCTAAGCTCTGACAATTCGCATACATTTGGTTGTTCTGCGAATACAAAATTTCTTTAAATTGGTCAATTGTTATAACTATTTTTAAATTTTACTTACCAATACTGCTGGTCGGCTGCTCCCGCTGCTTTTCAGTGCTGTGGCGCTGAAAATTTCATTTCTGAAAAAAAAATAATTAATTAAAGTTCGAAATTTTTACACTTTTTTGGCAATAACTCTAAATTTTTCTTCCAAATTCTGACGCAATTTTTTCGCCCCGCTCTCCCCTCGTCGCCCCGCGTCCAACGACGTATCGCTCGAGGGTGTAGACCCACTAAAAAACGAAAAAGTTGCTAACCTAACCTAACCTAAGGGACGGGACATAGACGGATTTCTATTGAAATCCACCTAAGCTCTGACAATTCGCATACATTTGGTTGTTCTGCGAATACAAAATTTCTTTAAATGGTCAATTGTTATAACTATTTTAAATTTTACTTACCAATACTGCTGGTCGGCTGCTCCCGCTGCTTTTCAGTGCTGTGGCGCTGAAAATTTCATTTCTGAAAAAAAAATAATTAATTAAAGTTCGAAATTTTTACACTTTTTTGGCAATAACTCTAAATTTTTCTTCAAATTCTGACGCAATTTTTTCGCCCCGCTCTCCCCTCGTCGCCCCGCGTCCAACGACGTATCGCTCGAGGTGTAGACCCACTAAAAAACGAAAAAGTTGCTAACCTAACCTAACCTAAGGGACGGGACATAGACGGATTTCTATTGAAATCCACCTAAGCTCTGACAATTCGCATACATTTGGTTGTTCTGCGAATACAAAATTTCCTTTAAATTGGTCAATTGTTATAACTATTTTAAATTTTACTTACCAATACTGCTGGTCGGCTGCTCCCGCTGCTTTCAGTGCTGTGGCGCTGAAAATTTCATTTCTGAAAAAAAAATAATTAATTAAAGTTCGAAATTTTTACACTTTTTTGGCAATAACTCTAAATTTTTCTTCCAAATTCTGACGCAATTTTTTCGCCCCGCTCTCCCCTCGTCGCCCCGCGTCCAACGACGTATCGCTCGAGGGTGTAGACCCACTAAAAAACGAAAAAGTTGCTAACCTAACCTAACCTAAGGGACGGGACATAGACGGATTTCTATTGAAATCCACCTAAGCTCTGACAATTCGCATACATTTGGTTGTTCTGCGAATACAAAATTTCTTTAAATTGGTCAATTGTTATAACTATTTTTAAATTTTACTTACCAATACTGCTGGTCGGCTGCTCCCGCTGCTTTTCAGTGCTGTGGCGCTGAAAATTTCATTTCTGAAAAAAAAATAATTAATTAAAGTTCGAATTTTTACACTTTTTTGGCAATAACTCTAAATTTTTCTTCCAAATTCTGACGCAATTTTTTCGCCCCGCTCTCCCCTCGTCGCCCCGCGTCCAACGACGTATCGCTCGAGGGTGTAGACCCACTAAAAAACGAAAAAGTTGCTAACCTAACCTAACCTAAGGACGGGACATAGACGGATTTCTATTGAAATCCACCTAAGCTCTGACAATTCGCATACATTTGGTTGTTCTGCGAATACAAAATTTCTTTAAATTGGTCAATTGTTATAACTATTTTTAAATTTTACTTACCAATACTGCTGGTCGGCTGCTCCCGCTGCTTTTCAGTGCTGTGGCGCTGAAAATTTCATTTCTGAAAAAAAAATAATTAATTAAAGTTCGAAATTTTTACACTTTTTTGGCAATAACTCTAAATTTTTCTTCCATTTTCTGACGCAATTTTTTCGCCCCGCTCTCCCTCGTCGCCCCGCGTCCAACGACGTATCGCTCGAGGGTGTAGACCCACTAAAAAACGAAAAAGTTGCTAACCTAACCTAACCTAAGGGACGGGACATAGACGGATTTCTATTGAAATCCACCTAAGCTCTGACAATTCGCATACATTTGGTTGTTCTGCGAATACAAAATTTCTTTAAATTGGTCAATTGTTATAACTATTTTTAAATTTTACTTACCAATACTGCTGGTCGGCTGCTCCCGCTGCTTTTCAGTGCTGTGGCGCTGAAAATTTCATTTCTGAAAAAAAATAATTAATTAAAGTTCGAAATTTTTACACTTTTTTGGCAATAACTCTAAATTTTTCTTCCAAATTCTGACGCAATTTTTTCGCCCCGCTCTCCCCTCGTCGCCCCGCGTCCAACGACGTATCGCTCGAGGGTGTAGACCCACTAAAAAACGAAAAAGTTGCTAACCTAACCTAACCTAAGGGACGGGACATAGACGGATTTCTATTGAAATCCACCTAAGCTCTGACAATTCGCATACATTTGGTTGTTCTGCGAATACAAAATTTCTTTAAATTGGTCAATTGTTATAACTATTTTTAAATTTTACTTACCAATACTGCTGGTCGGCTGCTCCCGCTGCTTTTCAGTGCTGTGGCGCTGAAAATTTCATTTCTGAAAAAAAATAATTAATTAAAGTTCGAAATTTTTACACTTTTTTTGGCAATAACTCTAAATTTTTCTTCCAAATTCTGACGCAATTTTTCGCCCCGCTCTCCCCTCGTCGCCCCGCGTCCAACGACGTATCGCTCGAGGGTGTAGACCCACTAAAAAACGAAAAAGTTGCTAACCTAACCTAACCTAAGGGACGGGACATAGACGGATTTCTATTGAAATCCACCTAAGCTCTGACAATTCGCATACATTTGTTGTTCTGCGAATACAAAATTTCTTTAAATGGTCAATTGTTATAACTATTTTTAAATTTTACTTACCAATACTGCTGGTCGGCTGCTCCCGCTGCTTTTCAGTGCTGTGGCGCTGAAAATTTCATTTCTGAAAAAAAAATAATTAATTAAAGTTCGAAATTTTTACACTTTTTTGGCAATAACTCTAAATTTTTCTTCCAAATTCTGACGCAATTTTTTCGCCCCGCTCTCCCCTCGTCGCCCCGCGTCCAACGACGTATCGCTCGAGGGTGTAGACCCACTAAAAACGAAAAGTTGCTAACCTAACCTAACCTAAGGGACGGGACATAGACGGATTTCTATTGAAATCCCACCTAAGCTCTGACAATTCGCATACATTTGGTTGTTCTGCGAATACAAAATTTCTTTAAATTGGTCAATTGTTATAACTATTTTTAAATTTTACTTACCAATACTGCTGGTCGGCTGCTCCCGCTGCTTTTCAGTGCTGTGGCGCTGAAAATTTCATTTCTGAAAAAAAAATAATTAATTAAAGTTCGAAATTTTTACACTTTTTTGGCAATAACTCTAAATTTTTCTTCCAAATTCTGACGCAATTTTTTCGCCCCGCTCTCCCCTCGTCGCCCCGCGTCCAACGACGTATCGCTCGAGGGTGTAGACCCACTAAAAAACGAAAAAGTTGCTAACCTAACCTAACCTAAGGGACGGGACATAGACGGATTTCTATTGAAATCCACCTAAGCTCTGACAATTCGCATACATTTGGTTGTTCTGCGAATACAAAATTTCTTTAAATTGGTCAATTGTTATAACTATTTTTAAATTTTACTTACCAATACTGCTGGTCGGCTGCTCCCGCTGCTTTTCAGTGCTGTGGCGCTGAAAATTTCATTTCTGAAAAAAAATAATTAATTAAAGTTCGAAATTTTTACACTTTTTTGGCAATAACTCTAAATTTTTCTTCCAAATTCTGACGCAATTTTTTCGCCCCGCTCTCCCCTCGTCGCCCCGCGTCCAACGACGTATCGCTCGAGGGTGTAGACCCACTAAAAAACGAAAAAGTTGCTAACCTAACCTAACCTAAGGGACGGGACATAGACGGATTTCTATTGAAATCCACCTAAGCTCTGACAATTCGCATACATTTGGTTGTTCTGCGAATACAAAATTTCTTTAAATTGGTCAATTGTTATAACTATTTTTAAATTTTACTTACCAATACTGCTGGTCGGCTGCTCCCGCTGCTTTTCAGTGCTGTGGCGCTGAAAATTTCATTTCTGAAAAAATTTAATTAATTAAAGTTCGAAATTTTTACACTTTTTGGCATAACTCTAAATTTTTCTTCCAAATTCTGACGCAATTTTTTCGCCCCGCTCTCCCCTCGTCGCCCCGCGTCCAACGACGTATCGCTCGAGGGTGTAGACCCACTAAAAAACGAAAAAGTTGCTAACCTAACCTAACCTAAGGGACGGGACATAGACGGATTTCTATTGAAATCCACCTAAGCTCTGACAATTCGCATACATTTGGTTGTTCTGCGAATACAAAATTTCTTTAAATTGGTCAATTGTTATAACTATTTTTAAATTTTACTTACCAATACTGCTGGTCGGCTGCTTCCGCTGCTTTTCAGTGCTGTGGCGCTGAAAATTTCATTTCTGAAAAAATTTAATTAATTAAAGTTCGAAATTTTTACACTTTTTTGGCATAACTCTAAATTTTTCTTCCAAATTCTGACGCAATTTTTTCGCCCCGCTCTCCCCTCGTCGCCCCGCGTCCAACGACGTATCGCTCGAGGGTGTAGACCCACTAAAAAACGAAAAAGTTGCTAACCTAACCTAACCTAAGGGACGGGACATAGACGGATTTCTATTGAAATCCACCTAAGCTCTGACAATTCGCATACATTTGGTTGTTCTGCGAATACAAAATTTCTTTAAATTGGTCAATTGTTATAACTATTTTTAAATTTTACTTACCAATACTGCTGGTCGGCTGCTCCCGCTGCTTTTCAGTGCTGTGGCGCTGAAAATTTCATTTCTGAAAAAATTTAATTAATTAAAGTTCGAAATTTTTACACTTTTTTGGCATAACTCTAAATTTTTCTTCCAAATTCTGACGCAATTTTTTCGCCCCGCTCTCCCCTCGTCGCCCCGCGTCCAACGACGTATCGCTCGAGGGTGTAGACCCACTAAAAAACGAAAAAGTTGCTAACCTAACCTAACCTAAGGGACGGGACATAGACGGATTTCTATTGAAATCCACCTAAGCTCTGACAATTCGCATACATTTGGTTGTTCTGCGAATACAAAATTTCTTTAAATTGGTCAATTGTTATAACTATTTTTAAATTTTACTTACCAATACTGCTGGTCGGCTGCTTCCGCTGCTTTTCAGTGCTGTGGCGCTGAAAATTTCATTTCTGAAAAAATTTAATTAATTAAAGTTCGAAATTTTTACACTTTTTTGGCATAACTCTAAATTTTTCTTCCAAATTCTGACGCAATTTTTTCGCCCCGCTCTCCCCTCGTCGCCCCGCGTCCAACGACGTATCGCTCGAGGGTGTAGACCCACTAAAAAACGAAAAAGTTGCTAACCTAACCTAACCTAAGGGACGGGACATAGACGGATTTCTATTGAAATCCACCTAAGCTCTGACAATTCGCATACATTTGGTTGTTCTGCGAATACAAAATTTCTTTAAATTGGTCAATTGTTATAACTATTTTTAAATTTTACTTACCAATACTGCTGGTCGGCTGCTCCCGCTGCTTTTCAGTGCTGTGGCGCTGAAAATTTCATTTCTGAAAAAATTTAATTAATTAAAGTTCGAAATTTTTACACTTTTTTGGCATAACTCTAAATTTTTCTTCCAAATTCTGACGCAATTTTTTCGCCCCGCTCTCCCCTCGTCGCCCCGCGTCCAACGACGTATCGCTCGAGGGTGTAGACCCACTAAAAAACGAAAAAGTTGCTAACCTAACCTAACCTAAGGGACGGGACATAGACGGATTTCTATTGAAATCCACCTAAGCTCTGACAATTCGCATACATTTGGTTGTTCTGCGAATACAAAATTTCTTTAAATTGGTCAATTGTTATAACTATTTTTAAATTTTACTTACCAATACTGCTGGTCGGCTGCTCCCGCTGCTTTTCAGTGCTGTGGCGCTGAAAATTTCATTTCTGAAAAAATTTAATTAATTAAAGTTCGAAATTTTTACACTTTTTTGGCATAACTCTAAATTTTTCTTCCAAATTCTGACGCAATTTTTTCGCCCCGCTCTCCCCTCGTCGCCCCGCGTCCAACGACGTATCGCTCGAGGGTGTAGACCCACTAAAAAACGAAAAAGTTGCTAACCTAACCTAACCTAAGGGACGGGACATAGACGGATTTCTATTGAAATCCACCTAAGCTCTGACAATTCGCATACATTTGGTTGTTCTGCGAATACAAAATTTCTTTAAATTGGTCAATTGTTATAACTATTTTTAAATTTTACTTACCAATACTGCTGGTCGGCTGCTTCCGCTGCTTTTCAGTGCTGTGGCGCTGAAAATTTCATTTCTGAAAAAATTTAATTAATTAAAGTTCGAAATTTTTACACTTTTTTGGCATAACTCTAAATTTTTCTTCCAAATTCTGACGCAATTTTTTCGCCCCGCTCTCCCCTCGTCGCCCCGCGTCCAACGACGTATCGCTCGAGGGTGTAGACCCACTAAAAAACGAAAAAGTTGCTAACCTAACCTAACCTAAGGGACGGGACATAGACGGATTTCTATTGAAATCCACCTAAGCTCTGACAATTCGCATACATTTGGTTGTTCTGCGAATACAAAATTTCTTTAAATTGGTCAATTGTTATAACTATTTTTAAATTTTACTTACCAATACTGCTGGTCGGCTGCTCCCGCTGCTTTTCAGTGCTGTGGCGCTGAAAATTTCATTTCTGAAAAAATTTAATTAATTAAAGTTCGAAATTTTTACACTTTTTTGGCATAACTCTAAATTTTTCTTCCAAATTCTGACGCAATTTTTTCGCCCCGCTCTCCCCTCGTCGCCCCGCGTCCAACGACGTATCGCTCGAGGGTGTAGACCCACTAAAAAACGAAAAAGTTGCTAACCTAACCTAACCTAAGGGACGGGACATAGACGGATTTCTATTGAAATCCACCTAAGCTCTGACAATTCGCATACATTTGGTTGTTCTGCGAATACAAAATTTCTTTAAATTGGTCAATTGTTATAACTATTTTTAAATTTTACTTACCAATACTGCTGGTCGGCTGCTTCCGCTGCTTTTCAGTGCTGTGGCGCTGAAAATTTCATTTCTGAAAAAATTTAATTAATTAAAGTTCGAAATTTTTACACTTTTTTGGCATAACTCTAAATTTTTCTTCCAAATTCTGACGCAATTTTTTCGCCCCGCTCTCCCCTCGTCGCCCCGCGTCCAACGACGTATCGCTCGAGGGTGTAGACCCACTAAAAAACGAAAAAGTTGCTAACCTAACCTAACCTAAGGGACGGGACATAGACGGATTTCTATTGAAATCCACCTAAGCTCTGACAATTCGCATACATTTGGTTGTTCTGCGAATACAAAATTTCTTTAAATTGGTCAATTGTTATAACTATTTTTAAATTTTACTTACCAATACTGCTGGTCGGCTGCTCCCGCTGCTTTTCAGTGCTGTGGCGCTGAAAATTTCATTTCTGAAAAAATTTAATTAATTAAAGTTCGAAATTTTTACACTTTTTTGGCATAACTCTAAATTTTTCTTCCAAATTCTGACGCAATTTTTTCGCCCCGCTCTCCCCTCGTCGCCCCGCGTCCAACGACGTATCGCTCGAGGGTGTAGACCCACTAAAAAACGAAAAAGTTGCTAACCTAACCTAACCTAAGGGACGGGACATAGACGGATTTCTATTGAAATCCACCTAAGCTCTGACAATTCGCATACATTTGGTTGTTCTGCGAATACAAAATTTCTTTAAATTGGTCAATTGTTATAACTATTTTTAAATTTTACTTACCAATACTGCTGGTCGGCTGCTCCCGCTGCTTTTCAGTGCTGTGGCGCTGAAAATTTCATTTCTGAAAAAATTTAATTAATTAAAGTTCGAAATTTTTACACTTTTTTGGCATAACTCTAAATTTTTCTTCCAAATTCTGACGCAATTTTTTCGCCCCGCTCTCCCCTCGTCGCCCCGCGTCCAACGACGTATCGCTCGAGGGTGTAGACCCACTAAAAAACGAAAAAGTTGCTAACCTAACCTAACCTAAGGGACGGGACATAGACGGATTTCTATTGAAATCCACCTAAGCTCTGACAATTCGCATACATTTGGTTGTTCTGCGAATACAAAATTTCTTTAAATTGGTCAATTGTTATAACTATTTTTAAATTTTACTTACCAATACTGCTGGTCGGCTGCTTCCGCTGCTTTTCAGTGCTGTGGCGCTGAAAATTTCATTTCTGAAAAAATTTAATTAATTAAAGTTCGAAATTTTTACACTTTTTTGGCATAACTCTAAATTTTTCTTCCAAATTCTGACGCAATTTTTTCGCCCCGCTCTCCCCTCGTCGCCCCGCGTCCAACGACGTATCGCTCGAGGGTGTAGACCCACTAAAAAACGAAAAAGTTGCTAACCTAACCTAACCTAAGGGACGGGACATAGACGGATTTCTATTGAAATCCACCTAAGCTCTGACAATTCGCATACATTTGGTTGTTCTGCGAATACAAAATTTCTTTAAATTGGTCAATTGTTATAACTATTTTTAAATTTTACTTACCAATACTGCTGGTCGGCTGCTCCCGCTGCTTTTCAGTGCTGTGGCGCTGAAAATTTCATTTCTGAAAAAATTTAATTAATTAAAGTTCGAAATTTTTACACTTTTTTGGCATAACTCTAAATTTTTCTTCCAAATTCTGACGCAATTTTTTCGCCCCGCTCTCCCCTCGTCGCCCCGCGTCCAACGACGTATCGCTCGAGGGTGTAGACCCACTAAAAAACGAAAAAGTTGCTAACCTAACCTAACCTAAGGGACGGGACATAGACGGATTTCTATTGAAATCCACCTAAGCTCTGACAATTCGCATACATTTGGTTGTTCTGCGAATACAAAATTTCTTTAAATTGGTCAATTGTTATAACTATTTTTAAATTTTACTTACCAATACTGCTGGTCGGCTGCTCCCGCTGCTTTTCAGTGCTGTGGCGCTGAAAATTTCATTTCTGAAAAAATTTAATTAATTAAAGTTCGAAATTTTTACACTTTTTTGGCATAACTCTAAATTTTTCTTCCAAATTCTGACGCAATTTTTTCGCCCCGCTCTCCCCTCGTCGCCCCGCGTCCAACGACGTATCGCTCGAGGGTGTAGACCCACTAAAAAACGAAAAAGTTGCTAACCTAACCTAACCTAAGGGACGGGACATAGACGGATTTCTATTGAAATCCACCTAAGCTCTGACAATTCGCAT
Source organism: Notodonta dromedarius (assembly GCA_905147325.1). Classification (NCBI taxonomy): domain Eukaryota; kingdom Metazoa; phylum Arthropoda; class Insecta; order Lepidoptera; family Notodontidae; genus Notodonta; species Notodonta dromedarius. The sequence goes on from CAJHVG010000084.1 coordinate 16,351, forward strand.
ACATTTGGTTGTTCTGCGAATACAAAATTTCTTTAAATTGGTCAATTGTTATAACTATTTTTAAATTTTACTTACCAATACTGCTGGTCGGCTGCTTCCGCTGCTTTTCAGTGCTGTGGCGCTGAAAATTTCATTTCTGAAAAAATTTAATTAATTAAAGTTCGAAATTTTTACACTTTTTTGGCATAACTCTAAATTTTTCTTCCAAATTCTGACGCAATTTTTTCGCCCCGCTCTCCCCTCGTCGCCCCGCGTCCAACGACGTATCGCTCGAGGGTGTAGACCCACTAAAAAACGAAAAAGTTGCTAACCTAACCTAACCTAAGGGACGGGACATAGACGGATTTCTATTGAAATCCACCTAAGCTCTGACAATTCGCATACATTTGGTTGTTCTGCGAATACAAAATTTCTTTAAATTGGTCAATTGTTATAACTATTTTTAAATTTTACTTACCAATACTGCTGGTCGGCTGCTCCCGCTGCTTTTCAGTGCTGTGGCGCTGAAAATTTCATTTCTGAAAAAATTTAATTAATTAAAGTTCGAAATTTTTACACTTTTTTGGCATAACTCTAAATTTTTCTTCCAAATTCTGACGCAATTTTTTCGCCCCGCTCTCCCCTCGTCGCCCCGCGTCCAACGACGTATCGCTCGAGGGTGTAGACCCACTAAAAAACGAAAAAGTTGCTAACCTAACCTAACCTAAGGGACGGGACATAGACGGATTTCTATTGAAATCCACCTAAGCTCTGACAATTCGCATACATTTGGTTGTTCTGCGAATACAAAATTTCTTTAAATTGGTCAATTGTTATAACTATTTTTAAATTTTACTTACCAATACTGCTGGTCGGCTGCTCCCGCTGCTTTTCAGTGCTGTGGCGCTGAAAATTTCATTTCTGAAAAAATTTAATTAATTAAAGTTCGAAATTTTTACACTTTTTTGGCATAACTCTAAATTTTTCTTCCAAATTCTGACGCAATTTTTTCGCCCCGCTCTCCCCTCGTCGCCCCGCGTCCAACGACGTATCGCTCGAGGGTGTAGACCCACTAAAAAACGAAAAAGTTGCTAACCTAACCTAACCTAAGGGACGGGACATAGACGGATTTCTATTGAAATCCACCTAAGCTCTGACAATTCGCATACATTTGGTTGTTCTGCGAATACAAAATTTCTTTAAATTGGTCAATTGTTATAACTATTTTTAAATTTTACTTACCAATACTGCTGGTCGGCTGCTTCCGCTGCTTTTCAGTGCTGTGGCGCTGAAAATTTCATTTCTGAAAAAATTTAATTAATTAAAGTTCGAAATTTTTACACTTTTTTGGCATAACTCTAAATTTTTCTTCCAAATTCTGACGCAATTTTTTCGCCCCGCTCTCCCCTCGTCGCCCCGCGTCCAACGACGTATCGCTCGAGGGTGTAGACCCACTAAAAAACGAAAAAGTTGCTAACCTAACCTAACCTAAGGGACGGGACATAGACGGATTTCTATTGAAATCCACCTAAGCTCTGACAATTCGCATACATTTGGTTGTTCTGCGAATACAAAATTTCTTTAAATTGGTCAATTGTTATAACTATTTTTAAATTTTACTTACCAATACTGCTGGTCGGCTGCTCCCGCTGCTTTTCAGTGCTGTGGCGCTGAAAATTTCATTTCTGAAAAAATTTAATTAATTAAAGTTCGAAATTTTTACACTTTTTTGGCATAACTCTAAATTTTTCTTCCAAATTCTGACGCAATTTTTTCGCCCCGCTCTCCCCTCGTCGCCCCGCGTCCAACGACGTATCGCTCGAGGGTGTAGACCCACTAAAAAACGAAAAAGTTGCTAACCTAACCTAACCTAAGGGACGGGACATAGACGGATTTCTATTGAAATCCACCTAAGCTCTGACAATTCGCATACATTTGGTTGTTCTGCGAATACAAAATTTCTTTAAATTGGTCAATTGTTATAACTATTTTTAAATTTTACTTACCAATACTGCTGGTCGGCTGCTCCCGCTGCTTTTCAGTGCTGTGGCGCTGAAAATTTCATTTCTGAAAAAATTTAATTAATTAAAGTTCGAAATTTTTACACTTTTTTGGCATAACTCTAAATTTTTCTTCCAAATTCTGACGCAATTTTTTCGCCCCGCTCTCCCCTCGTCGCCCCGCGTCCAACGACGTATCGCTCGAGGGTGTAGACCCACTAAAAAACGAAAAAGTTGCTAACCTAACCTAACCTAAGGGACGGGACATAGACGGATTTCTATTGAAATCCACCTAAGCTCTGACAATTCGCATACATTTGGTTGTTCTGCGAATACAAAATTTCTTTAAATTGGTCAATTGTTATAACTATTTTTAAATTTTACTTACCAATACTGCTGGTCGGCTGCTTCCGCTGCTTTTCAGTGCTGTGGCGCTGAAAATTTCATTTCTGAAAAAATTTAATTAATTAAAGTTCGAAATTTTTACACTTTTTTGGCATAACTCTAAATTTTTCTTCCAAATTCTGACGCAATTTTTTCGCCCCGCTCTCCCCTCGTCGCCCCGCGTCCAACGACGTATCGCTCGAGGGTGTAGACCCACTAAAAAACGAAAAAGTTGCTAACCTAACCTAACCTAAGGGACGGGACATAGACGGATTTCTATTGAAATCCACCTAAGCTCTGACAATTCGCATACATTTGGTTGTTCTGCGAATACAAAATTTCTTTAAATTGGTCAATTGTTATAACTATTTTTAAATTTTACTTACCAATACTGCTGGTCGGCTGCTCCCGCTGCTTTTCAGTGCTGTGGCGCTGAAAATTTCATTTCTGAAAAAATTTAATTAATTAAAGTTCGAAATTTTTACACTTTTTTGGCATAACTCTAAATTTTTCTTCCAAATTCTGACGCAATTTTTTCGCCCCGCTCTCCCCTCGTCGCCCCGCGTCCAACGACGTATCGCTCGAGGGTGTAGACCCACTAAAAAACGAAAAAGTTGCTAACCTAACCTAACCTAAGGGACGGGACATAGACGGATTTCTATTGAAATCCACCTAAGCTCTGACAATTCGCATACATTTGGTTGTTCTGCGAATACAAAATTTCTTTAAATTGGTCAATTGTTATAACTATTTTTAAATTTTACTTACCAATACTGCTGGTCGGCTGCTCCCGCTGCTTTTCAGTGCTGTGGCGCTGAAAATTTCATTTCTGAAAAAATTTAATTAATTAAAGTTCGAAATTTTTACACTTTTTTGGCATAACTCTAAATTTTTCTTCCAAATTCTGACGCAATTTTTTCGCCCCGCTCTCCCCTCGTCGCCCCGCGTCCAACGACGTATCGCTCGAGGGTGTAGACCCACTAAAAAACGAAAAAGTTGCTAACCTAACCTAACCTAAGGGACGGGACATAGACGGATTTCTATTGAAATCCACCTAAGCTCTGACAATTCGCATACATTTGGTTGTTCTGCGAATACAAAATTTCTTTAAATTGGTCAATTGTTATAACTATTTTTAAATTTTACTTACCAATACTGCTGGTCGGCTGCTTCCGCTGCTTTTCAGTGCTGTGGCGCTGAAAATTTCATTTCTGAAAAAATTTAATTAATTAAAGTTCGAAATTTTTACACTTTTTTGGCATAACTCTAAATTTTTCTTCCAAATTCTGACGCAATTTTTTCGCACCGCTCTCCCCTCGTCGCCCCGCGTCCAACGACGTATCGCTCGAGGGTGTAGACCCACTAAAAAACGAAAAAGTTGCTAACCTAACCTAACCTAAGGGACGGGACATAGACGGATTTCTATTGAAATCCACCTAAGCTCTGACAATTCGCATACATTTGGTTGTTCTGCGAATACAAAATTTCTTTAAATTGGTCAATTGTTATAACTATTTTTAAATTTTACTTACCAATACTGCTGGTCGGCTGCTCCCGCTGCTTTTCAGTGCTGTGGCGCTGAAAATTTCATTTCTGAAAAAATTTAATTAATTAAAGTTCGAAATTTTTACACTTTTTTGGCATAACTCTAAATTTTTCTTCCAAATTCTGACGCAATTTTTTCGCCCCGCTCTCCCCTCGTCGCCCCGCGTCCAACGACGTATCGCTCGAGGGTGTAGACCCACTAAAAAACGAAAAAGTTGCTAACCTAACCTAACCTAAGGGACGGGACATAGACGGATTTCTATTGAAATCCACCTAAGCTCTGACAATTCGCATACATTTGGTTGTTCTGCGAATACAAAATTTCTTTAAATTGGTCAATTGTTATAACTATTTTTAAATTTTACTTACCAATACTGCTGGTCGGCTGCTCCCGCTGCTTTTCAGTGCTGTGGCGCTGAAAATTTCATTTCTGAAAAAATTTAATTAATTAAAGTTCGAAATTTTTACACTTTTTTGGCATAACTCTAAATTTTTCTTCCAAATTCTGACGCAATTTTTTCGCCCCGCTCTCCCCTCGTCGCCCCGCGTCCAACGACGTATCGCTCGAGGGTGTAGACCCACTAAAAAACGAAAAAGTTGCTAACCTAACCTAACCTAAGGGACGGGACATAGACGGATTTCTATTGAAATCCACCTAAGCTCTGACAATTCGCATACATTTGGTTGTTCTGCGAATACAAAATTTCTTTAAATTGGTCAATTGTTATAACTATTTTTAAATTTTACTTACCAATACTGCTGGTCGGCTGCTCCCGCTGCTTTTCAGTGCTGTGGCGCTGAAAATTTCATTTCTGAAAAAATTTAATTAATTAAAGTTCGAAATTTTTACACTTTTTTGGCATAACTCTAAATTTTTCTTCCAAATTCTGACGCAATTTTTTCGCCCCGCTCTCCCCTCGTCGCCCCGCGTCCAACGACGTATCGCTCGAGGGTGTAGACCCACTAAAAAACGAAAAAGTTGCTAACCTAACCTAACCTAAGGGACGGGACATAGACGGATTTCTATTGAAATCCACCTAAGCTCTGACAATTCGCATACATTTGGTTGTTCTGCGAATACAAAATTTCTTTAAATTGGTCAATTGTTATAACTATTTTTAAATTTTACTTACCAATACTGCTGGTCGGCTGCTTCCGCTGCTTTTCAGTGCTGTGGCGCTGAAAATTTCATTTCTGAAAAAATTTAATTAATTAAAGTTCGAAATTTTTACACTTTTTTGGCATAACTCTAAATTTTTCTTCCAAATTCTGACGCAATTTTTTCGCCCCGCTCTCCCCTCGTCGCCCCGCGTCCAACGACGTATCGCTCGAGGGTGTAGACCCACTAAAAAACGAAAAAGTTGCTAACCTAACCTAACCTAAGGGACGGGACATAGACGGATTTCTATTGAAATCCACCTAAGCTCTGACAATTCGCATACATTTGGTTGTTCTGCGAATACAAAATTTCTTTAAATTGGTCAATTGTTATAACTATTTTTAAATTTTACTTACCAATACTGCTGGTCGGCTGCTCCCGCTGCTTTTCAGTGCTGTGGCGCTGAAAATTTCATTTCTGAAAAAATTTAATTAATTAAAGTTCGAAATTTTTACACTTTTTTGGCATAACTCTAAATTTTTCTTCCAAATTCTGACGCAATTTTTTCGCCCCGCTCTCCCCTCGTCGCCCCGCGTCCAACGACGTATCGCTCGAGGGTGTAGACCCACTAAAAAACGAAAAAGTTGCTAACCTAACCTAACCTAAGGGACGGGACATAGACGGATTTCTATTGAAATCCACCTAAGCTCTGACAATTCGCATACATTTGGTTGTTCTGCGAATACAAAATTTCTTTAAATTGGTCAATTGTTATAACTATTTTTAAATTTTACTTACCAATACTGCTGGTCGGCTGCTCCCGCTGCTTTTCAGTGCTGTGGCGCTGAAAATTTCATTTCTGAAAAAATTTAATTAATTAAAGTTCGAAATTTTTACACTTTTTTGGCATAACTCTAAATTTTTCTTCCAAATTCTGACGCAATTTTTTCGCCCCGCTCTCCCCTCGTCGCCCCGCGTCCAACGACGTATCGCTCGAGGGTGTAGACCCACTAAAAAACGAAAAAGTTGCTAACCTAACCTAACCTAAGGGACGGGACATAGACGGATTTCTATTGAAATCCACCTAAGCTCTGACAATTCGCATACATTTGGTTGTTCTGCGAATACAAAATTTCTTTAAATTGGTCAATTGTTATAACTATTTTTAAATTTTACTTACCAATACTGCTGGTCGGCTGCTTCCGCTGCTTTTCAGTGCTGTGGCGCTGAAAATTTCATTTCTGAAAAAATTTAATTAATTAAAGTTCGAAATTTTTACACTTTTTTGGCATAACTCTAAATTTTTCTTCCAAATTCTGACGCAATTTTTTCGCCCCGCTCTCCCCTCGTCGCCCCGCGTCCAACGACGTATCGCTCGAGGGTGTAGACCCACTAAAAAACGAAAAAGTTGCTAACCTAACCTAACCTAAGGGACGGGACATAGACGGATTTCTATTGAAATCCACCTAAGCTCTGACAATTCGCATACATTTGGTTGTTCTGCGAATACAAAATTTCTTTAAATTGGTCAATTGTTATAACTATTTTTAAATTTTACTTACCAATACTGCTGGTCGGCTGCTCCCGCTGCTTTTCAGTGCTGTGGCGCTGAAAATTTCATTTCTGAAAAAATTTAATTAATTAAAGTTCGAAATTTTTACACTTTTTTGGCATAACTCTAAATTTTTCTTCCAAATTCTGACGCAATTTTTTCGCCCCGCTCTCCCCTCGTCGCCCCGCGTCCAACGACGTATCGCTCGAGGGTGTAGACCCACTAAAAAACGAAAAAGTTGCTAACCTAACCTAACCTAAGGGACGGGACATAGACGGATTTCTATTGAAATCCACCTAAGCTCTGACAATTCGCATACATTTGGTTGTTCTGCGAATACAAAATTTCTTTAAATTGGTCAATTGTTATAACTATTTTTAAATTTTACTTACCAATACTGCTGGTCGGCTGCTCCCGCTGCTTTTCAGTGCTGTGGCGCTGAAAATTTCATTTCTGAAAAAATTTAATTAATTAAAGTTCGAAATTTTTACACTTTTTTGGCATAACTCTAAATTTTTCTTCCAAATTCTGACGCAATTTTTTCGCCCCGCTCTCCCCTCGTCGCCCCGCGTCCAACGACGTATCGCTCGAGGGTGTAGACCCCACCCAATTGTGACTCACTACGTTAAATTCGTGGTGAACAATCCATCATCCACATACTCCCATACAAAATTAAAAAATTAAAACGTTTTGTTCGAAAACTGAGTATGGGAGTTGACGCTTGACGGCGAGCTCTGTGACTGCACTAAACCATAGACTGTAGAACAACTTAGATTTTAAGACAACACAAAATTTTACTCTCGACAAAATTTGGACAAAACCAAAAACTTTGCGTAAATTTTTCACGAAATATAGCAAAATATTCGACAAACTGAGACAATCGTCATAGACGAATACATATACACCTACCAAGCTATAACACATAGCTGAACTTATAAATTGACTAATATAACAGGACAATCGTCATAGACGATTAATTTTTACATTTTATCTAGGATTAAGAATTGACCTTCTACAATTTTACAATTTTAATAATTATTTACACCCTAATTTTAATTTATATACAATATATACACATTTACAATACATATACAATTTTAAAATTAATTATACCAACTAAATTATTAAACAAACCTAGTCATTTCTCATTAATTAATTATATTATAAATTATAATCTGAAACAAGTTGTAAGTTTTAAATATGTTTGGTCACCGAACCCCCATCAAGCGAGTCTCTGCCCAGACCTCGAAGGATGAGGTCCCTCCTCACGTGACAGGACTTCCAAACCGTGCCCTAGGTAAGAGAGTCTCCTCTTCCCCGGACAAAGCCAAACAGGCCGGACCGGCTCCATCCGCTAAAGTCAGGAGGAGCATAGGGGAGTGGGAGTCAGGTAAAACTGACCCCCCACAAAACCCGAAATGCCCAGGGCCAGGAACCTCAGTGGCCCCCCCGAAGCAGAAACCTGGGACGACACTCTCCCATGAGAGCACACCGATCCCAGGTGGATCGTCTTCGGACGCTTCGGGGAGCCCGCCACCGAAACCGGTCTACGTCACTAGAGTTGCCGAGGCGCGAGCATGCCTTAATAAGGCAAAGCTGCATCTCGGCAACTCCAGAAACCTCAAGACCGACATTAAACAAGGGGTGATTCTGGCCATTGATAGGCTGTACCAGCTCGTGAAGGAAGCCGAAGCGGGGAAGGGATGGAAAGGACTAGGACAAGAGGAAGAGTTACAAGGAAAGGGCACGGAAAGCGAGCAGCAAAAAGACCAAGATAAAGAGGCATGGATGACAAAAATGGAGGAAAACAGCGCACTGTTGAGGGAAAACTCCACGCTCCTAAAAGCAGCGATCCAGACCCAGCAAAGGGTAATGGAGGAGCACAAGCTGGAACATGGAGGTGCCAGCGGATGCAAACACGACGAGCTGATGACCGAAGTCTTGGGTCTTAGAAAGGCGACCGAAGAAATCAGTGGACAGATTTCTGCTATGAAGGAGGACACCCCCTCATATGCAGAAATACTGTCCAGAAGAGCGCCGAAGGCCCAGACCGAGCGTCCGAAGCACTCGGTGATTGTCTCCTCTGGCGACTCCATGGACACCAGCAGTGAGGTGGTGGACAGAGTCCGGGCAGCACTCGACGCAAAAACGAGCGGGCTCCGACTAAGCCGAGTACGGAAGATCAAGGACCAGAAGGTCGTCCTTAGCTGTAACAGCAAGGGCGACCTGGATAGGATGACGGAAAGGCTTAGAACGGACAAACAGCTAAAGATCGAGGCTGCCAAAAACAAAGACCCGCTGGTCATGATCAAAGATGTCATGACCTACAACTCGGACTCTGACATCATAACCTCCCTCAAGACGCAGAATGCAGATCTGTTTGGAGACCTGCTAGCCGACGATTTCAGAGCAGTGGTGAGATACCGCAGAAGGGCAAGGAACCCCCACGAAAACCACGTGGTCCTGCAGGTATCTCCCACAATGTGGCAGAGGATGACGTCGGCGGAAGGGCTCCACATAGACCTGCAGTATGTGCCAGTGCAGGACCAGTCCCCGTTGGTGCAGTGCACCAAATGTCTCGGCTATGGGCATGGCCGCAAAAACTGTAAAGATCTTGATGATCTTTGCAGCTTTTGCGGCGCACAACACCTGCGCGCAGATTGCCCACGATTTCTCGCGGGCGAAACGCCAATCTGCCCAAATTGCAAGGCAGCAAAAAGCCGAGACACTGGCCACGCTGCATTCGACGGAGTCTGTCCTATCCGGCAGAAATGGGACGCACTGGCGAGGTCTAGTGTGGCGTATTCCTAGCCTCGGGAATACCCGCTGGGGGAAAATTATAAAATCAGCTTCACAAATAAAAAAGCAGAAAACGGAGTGCTCAGGCACGATCTGGGATCCCTGCAAACATGAGTTTGTCCGCAACATCACTAACAATGTTGGTCTGGTGAGAATCCATACCATGCCTGAGAGCTCCGTAGAAAGCTGAAAATAACTCCAAATAGAACTAACAACTCTAAGCGTTGCTGAGTCCTATTAAAAGACTACTAAAATACAAATCTACCATAAATAAACCTAAAATATATGCAACCAAAATGTAATACAAGAATGAAATAAAATAGTTCACCAAACAAATTATAATAAATAATCAAACAAGGAGAAACAAAAAGTGATTCTCTTTTCACATAGGTACTAAACTACAAACTAACAACTAAATAACAATGACTAAAAACAAACAATGATTAATATCAAACCCGAAATAAGAATAACAACAGCCACAACAGACCAAATAAATAAATAAAATCGATTTCGATCGAATAAATAAGATCGACAAAACTAGGTATTCCAACAACCCTTATTCATAAGGACCAAGTAACCCAAACCAAAACAAGGATTCTGATCACGTCAGAAGAAAAGTGGCGGATTGTGCACACAAAGTGCACAATCATTAAAAAAAAAAAAAAAAAAAAAACCTAACCTAACCTAACCTTTTTTTTTTTTTTTTTTTTTTTGTTCTCGGGGGGGGAAAATCCTCATGGATACCCGGCCACGCGGGGGCGTGGCGCGGGTTATGCCGGACTCCTACCGGCTAAAAACCCCCCCGGCACTCCCGCCTCGTCTATGAGGAGGAGGACTAGGGAACTGGCAGAGCCTTTACATCTAGTCCCCCTCAGACTACCGCCCGCTTTTACAGCGGGCCCTTCACGCCCCTCCCTTTGGGGAGGGGCCCGGGAATGACCGCGAGTGCTCGGCCATTCCCGCCCGACGTCGGTGGCGAATAGTGCGGTGCGGGAGAAGGCGCCCCCGCGCCTGTCTCCCGCTATTCGCCACCAGGAGGGAGACGACGGTCGTACCGTCGCCTTCTCCCTCCTCTCCTTCGCCTACGGAGCGGCGCTGCGAGAGGGTCGTCCTCCCGCGCGCGCTCCGCTGCCTCCTTCTGCGACATCACTTCCTCGCAGAAGGAGGCGAGCGCCGCCCAGGCCTCCTCGCTTCCCAGCATGGAGCTGACCACGCTGGGAAGCGACAGGTCCTGCCCAACCACCGCGATAAGACTGCGGCGCAGCTCGGACCAGGCGGGGCACACCTCGAGGGTGTGCTGTGCCGTGTCCTCCGGCGCGCCGCAGTCGTGGCACGCCGGGGTTTCCTCCCTCCGAATCCGGTGCAGGTGGGATCCGAAGCATCCGTGGCCGGATAACACCTGCACCAGGCGGAAGGACAGGAAACCGTGGGACCGCTCGAGCCAGTCTTGGAGTACTGGCCCGAGCGCGTCCAGCGTTCGACGGCCAAAGGCGGCGGAGGCGAGGTCCTCCGTCCAATGGTGGACGATTGCTGCCCTCGCCTCTCGCCGGACGGCCTCCCGCTCTTCCGCGGCGGGGTGCTCCCCGAGCGCCCTTCGCCGCGCCGTCCACTCGTATACTCTGGCAAGCACCCACGCCTCGAGCTCCCAAGGAGGGGTGCCGGCCAGAGCGCACGCTGCCGCAAAGCCTACCGAGCGGTAGGCTCTCGCCACCCGCAGTGCAATGGCCCTTTGGGGCCTGCGGATAGCGGTGGCGTTCTCCCTCCTGTGGAGGGAGTCCGCCCAGATGGGGGCCCCGTAAAGGGCCATACTCTTTAAAATGCCGGCATACAATTGCCGGCATCGCGCCTTAGGCCCTCCCAAGTTCGGGAGGAGCCAGGAAAGGGCATCCGCGGCCTTCAGCAGGCGGGTCGACAACGCGCTGAAGTGCGGGCCGAAGCGCCACCTGCTGTCGAGTATAAGGCCCAGATATTTCATCTGGGCCATGACTCCGATCCTGACGCCCTCCACAACAATGTGGGCGTCAGGAGGGATGCGCTGCCGAGGCCCGTGGAAGAACACGGCCTCGGTCTTGTTCAGCGCCACCTTTAATCCTAGGCGGCGGATCCTTCCTGAGACCAAGGATCCGCCAGCCGAGGCCAGACTGGCCGCCTCCCTATAGTCCCTCCCCCGGGCCGTGAGAAGAGTGTCATCCGCATAGCAGATGACACTCGTGCCACGGAGGAGGGTTCCCCGCAGGAGCCAATCAAAACCGATGTTCCACAGCAGGGGTCCTAGGACCGACCCCTGTGGAACACCGGACTCCGCGCCATATCGCCTCACTCTGGCCGTCTTGTCCACAAGGAGGACAGCTCGGTCCTCCAAGTAGCTGGCCAAGAGTTGGCGCAGATACTGAGGCACTCCGTGGTACCGGAGTGCCTCTAAGATTGTCGAGTGGGGGACGGAGTTGAAGGCGTTGGCTATATCAAATGACACAGCCAACACTCCGTCCCCTGCCTCCACTGCCTCCCTCACTTGGCCCTTGAGTAGGGCCAACGCATCCACTGTCGAACGCCCCCTCCGGAAACCAAACTGGGCGTCTGACAGGTCCGGCCCTACCTCCCACAGGAGGCTGTTAAGCCGGGCGGCGACGATCCCCTCGAACAACTTTCCTACCTCATCGAGCAGAACGATGGGCCGGTATGCCGAGGGGGAGTCCGCCGGGCGACCCTCCTTTCGGAGGAGGCATAACTGCCCCTCCTTCCAAATTTTTGGGAACCTCCCAGTCGTGAAACACGCACTGAAGAGGTCCCGAAACCTCTCCTCCATCTTGGAGGCGGCGATGGCCACCACCCGAGCGGGCACGCCGTCCGGTCCAGGGGCGGTCTTCTTCGCGCGGAGGCGAAGAGTCCCCGCGCGAAATTCCTCTGCCGTGACCGGGGGGATTTCCTCCTCTGGCGGAGCCGCCTCCCGCGGAGGGTCCATCACTGGTGGGGTGAAGTCGGTCCTGCACGGAAACAGGGACCGGACCACCCCATCCAGCAATGCCGGCTCGAGGGTCTCCGTCAGTGGGGGACCAAAGGGGCGCAGTTTATTCCGCGCCGCCTTATACGGTCTCCCATACGGGTCACTGTCGAGACCCTCCATCATCTCGGCTCTCGCCGATTCGTCGGCGGCGCACATTGCCGACCTGAGGACCGTCTTTGCCTCTAAATACGCGGCGTAGAGGCGATCCTCATTGGCCGGGTCTCGGGGGCGGCGCCGTCGACTCCGCGTGTAGGCCCTCCTGGCCGCCACGCAGGCTGCCCGGAGCCCCGCCAGTTCCTCCGACCACCAATAAACGGCGCGACGGGGGGGTGGGCGGCGAGACCGAGGCATGCTGGAGTTGCACACCTCGGTCAGAGACCCCCTCAGCTGGACCGCTGCGGCGTCCACGTCCAAGACTCTATGAGAAGGCGCGAGCCAGTCCTGGAGGAACGCCGCCTCCTCAGCGGCCTCCCTGTCCAGGCGGGTGAGAGCCCATCGTGGAAAGGGGGATTGGCCCGAGCGGACCCTCCCCCGGGGGCTTTGGGTGGAGATGTCGAACCGCACATATCGGTGGTCCGACATAGTCTCCACCATCTCCACCCGCCAGTTCACGACGCGGGCGGCTAGAACGGGGGTGGCAAACGAAACGTCCACCACTGACCCTCCCCGTTGCCGCACACATGTGTGGACCGTCCCTCGGTTTAGGAGGGACACACCGGTTGAAGCTGCCCAAAATTCGACGGCACGACCCCTGACGTTGCAAGAGGCGGCCGGGTTACCCCAGGCCGCCGACTTGGCGTTCAGGTCGCCCAATACGGCGACCTGGCGCGGCGCCGCCCTCCCGACCACTGCGGTGAGGATTTCGAGGAAATTCTCGAAATCCGACAGAGGGCGGTTTGGCGAGAAATAGACCCCCACCAGGGCTATATTTCCCCACGCGGCGGCCACGTATCCCGGTCCCCTCTCTAAGAGCGAGAGGGGAGGGGAGTCTGTGGAAGGCCGCGACACCAATGCCACCAAGCCGTCCCGATCACCTAGCCAACGACCAGGGACCGAGTACGGCTCGGCAACCACCGCCACGTCCACCAACCACTCAGCCATCGTCTGCATCAGCAGATCCTGGGCTGCTCTGCAGTGGTTGGTGTTCGCCTGGAGGATGCGATGTTCGACCCTATCCATCAATGGACATCGCACCCCCTTCCTCCACGGCCGCCGAAATTTCGGGAA
>CAJHVG010000085.1:0-29831 GCA_905147325.1 Notodonta dromedarius
ATTCGCTATTGTCGTTTGAACATTCATTGTGATAACATCGTTCCTAATCAACGTACCTATCTTCCCAAATTTTGGTATATTTTTCGTGTTAATTTTCAGAATAAAAAAGTTAATTTCTGCAAACAAATAACTCGATAATCAGTTCATCTGATAGCCGTCATACCTGGTGGGAAGGTCCCCAGGGTCTGCGTTGTTGGTTCCATCCATAATTTCGCTTTTCTTGAACATACTACTTACCTAAATTTGTCGAAAAAAGTTAATTTCTGCAAACAAACAACTCGATAATCGTCTATCAGTTCATCTGATAGCCGTCATACCTGGTGGGAAGGTCCCCAGGGTCTGCGTTGTTGGTTCCATCCATAATTTCGCTTTTCTTGAACATACTACTTACCTATTTTGTCGCCGTCGTCGGTCGAATTTTAGTTTCTGGAATTTCAAAGTCTAATAACTCAGTACCTAATTCACCGATAACTACCTAACTCGCTGGGGAGGTCCTGGTGGTCTTCCTGACGGTGTCCGCTATCTAGGTCACCTAGATTTTCAATTTTCTAAAACAAAAGTCGCCAATTTATCGAAAATTTTCAGTTTTTTCCCCCCCCTCAACAATTTTGAACCTAACTTTTGGCTAATTTTCATCCTATAGCATCGCCAGCGACGCCCCGCTTCCGACGAGGTGTCGCTCGAGAGAGTAGCTTCAAAAAAGTACCACCCACCCCCACCACATCCTTTGTTTTCTTTGTTCCTTTGTCTCTGCGGCAAACAAGTACCACCCAGCCACCCCCACCACACCACATCCTTTGTTCCTTTGTCTCGACGAAAAGTTTTACCTATATAAGCGCGGACCGCGCGCAATACATTCGCTATTGTCGTTTGAACATTCATTGTGATAACATCGTTCCTAATCAACGTACCTATCTTTCCCAAATTTTGGTATATTTTTCGTGTTAATTTTCAGAATAAAAAAGTTAATTTCTGCAAACAAATAACTCGATAATCAGTTCATCTGATAGCCGTCATACCTGGTGGGAAGGTCCCCAGGGTCTGCGTTGTTGGTTCCATCCATAATTTCGCTTTTCTTGAACATACTACTTACCTAAATTTGTCGAAAAAAGTTAATTTCTGCAAACAAACAACTCGATAATCGTCTATCAGTTCATCTGATAGCCGTCATACCTGGTGGGAAGGTCCCCAGGGTCTGCGTTGTTGGTTCCATCCATAATTTCGCTTTTCTTGAACATACTACTTACCTATTTTGTCGCCGTCGTCGGTCGAATTTTAGTTTCTGGAATTTCAAAGTCTAATAACTCAGTACCTAATTCACCGATAACTACCTAACTCGCTGGGGAGGTCCCTGGTGGTCTTCCTGACGGTGTCCGCTATCTAGGTCACCTAGATTTTCAATTTTCTAAAACAAAAGTCGCCAATTTATCGAAAATTTTCAGTTTTTTCCCCCCCCTCAACAATTTTGAACCTAACTTTTGGCTAATTTTCATCCTATAGCATCGCCAGCGACGCCCCGCTTCCGACGAGGTGTCGCTCGAGAGAGTAGCTTCAAAAAAGTACCACCCACCCCCACCACATCCTTTGTTTTCTTTGTTCCTTTGTCTCTGCGGCAAACAAGTACCACCCAGCCACCCCCACCACACCACATCCTTTGTTCCTTTGTCTCGACGAAAAGTTTTACCTATATAAGCGCGGACCGCGCGCAATACATTCGCTATTGTCGTTTGAACATTCATTGTGATAACATCGTTCCTAATCAACGTACCTATCTTTCCCAAATTTTGGTATATTTTTCGTGTTAATTTTCAGAATAAAAAAGTTAATTTCTGCAAACAAATAACTCGATAATCAGTTCATCTGATAGCCGTCATACCTGGTGGGAAGGTCCCCAGGGTCTGCGTTGTTGGTTCCATCCATAATTTCGCTTTTCTTGAACATACTACTTACCTAAATTTGTCGAAAAAAGTTAATTTCTGCAAACAAACAACTCGATAATCGTCTATCAGTTCATCTGATAGCCGTCATACCTGGTGGGAAGGTCCCCAGGGTCTGCGTTGTTGGTTCCATCCATAATTTCGCTTTTCTTGAACATACTACTTACCTATTTTGTCGCCGTCGTCGGTCGAATTTTAGTTTCTGGAATTTCAAAGTCTAATAACTCAGTACCTAATTCACCGATAACTACCTAACTCGCTGGGGAGGTCCCTGGTGGTCTTCCTGACGGTGTCCGCTATCTAGGTCACCTAGATTTTCAATTTTCTAAAACAAAAGTCGCCAATTTATCGAAAATTTTCAGTTTTTTCCCCCCCCTCAACAATTTTGAACCTAACTTTTGGCTAATTTTCATCCTATAGCATCGCCAGCGACGCCCCGCTTCCGACGAGGTGTCGCTCGAGAGAGTAGCTTCAAAAAAGTACCACCCACCCCCACCACATCCTTTGTTTTCTTTGTTCCTTTGTCTCTGCGGCAAACAAGTACCACCCAGCCACCCCCACCACACCACATCCTTTGTTCCTTTGTCTCGACGAAAAGTTTTACCTATATAAGCGCGGACCGCGCGCAATACATTCGCTATTGTCGTTTGAACATTCATTGTGATAACATCGTTCCTAATCAACGTACCTATCTTTCCCAAATTTTGGTATATTTTTCGTGTTAATTTTCAGAATAAAAAAGTTAATTTCTGCAAACAAATAACTCGATAATCAGTTCATCTGATAGCCGTCATACCTGGTGGGAAGGTCCCCAGGGTCTGCGTTGTTGGTTCCATCCATAATTTCGCTTTTCTTGAACATACTACTTACCTAAATTTGTCTAAAAAAGTTAATTTCTGCAAACAAACAACTCGATAATCGTCTATCAGTTCATCTGATAGCCGTCATACCTGGTGGGAAGGTCCCCAGGGTCTGCGTTGTTGGTTCCATCCATAATTTCGCTTTTCTTGAACATACTACTTACCTATTTTGTCGCCGTCGTCGGTCGAATTTTAGTTTCTGGAATTTCAAAGTCTAATAACTCAGTACCTAATTCACCGATAACTACCTAACTCGCTGGGGAGGTCCCTGGTGGTCTTCCTGACGGTGTCCGCTATCTAGGTCACCTAGATTTTCAATTTTCTAAAACAAAAGTCGCCAATTTATCGAAAATTTTCAGTTTTTTCCCCCCCCTCAACAATTTTGAACCTAACTTTTGGCTAATTTTCATCCTATAGCATCGCCAGCGACGCCCCGCTTCCGACGAGGTGTCGCTCGAGAGAGTAGCTTCAAAAAAGTACCACCCACCCCCACCACATCCTTTGTTTTCTTTGTTCCTTTGTCTCTGCGGCAAACAAGTACCACCCAGCCACCCCCACCACACCACATCCTTTGTTCCTTTGTCTCGACGAAAAGTTTTACCTATATAAGCGCGGACCGCGCGCAATACATTCGCTATTGTCGTTTGAACATTCATTGTGATAACATCGTTCCTAATCAACGTACCTATCTTTCCCAAATTTTGGTATATTTTTCGTGTTAATTTTCAGAATAAAAAAGTTAATTTCTGCAAACAAATAACTCGATAATCAGTTCATCTGATAGCCGTCATACCTGGTGGGAAGGTCCCCAGGGTCTGCGTTGTTGGTTCCATCCATAATTTCGCTTTTCTTGAACATACTACTTACCTAAATTTGTCGAAAAAAGTTAATTTCTGCAAACAAACAACTCGATAATCGTCTATCAGTTCATCTGATAGCCGTCATACCTGGTGGGAAGGTCCCCAGGGTCTGCGTTGTTGGTTCCATCCATAATTTCGCTTTTCTTGAACATACTACTTACCTATTTTGTCGCCGTCGTCGGTCGAATTTTAGTTTCTGGAATTTCAAAGTCTAATAACTCAGTACCTAATTCACCGATAACTACCTAACTCGCTGGGGAGGTCCCTGGTGGTCTTCCTGACGGTGTCCGCTATCTAGGTCACCTAGATTTTCAATTTTCTAAAACAAAAGTCGCCAATTTATCGAAAATTTTCAGTTTTTTCCCCCCCCTCAACAATTTTGAACCTAACTTTTGGCTAATTTTCATCCTATAGCATCGCCAGCGACGCCCCGCTTCCGACGAGGTGTCGCTCGAGAGAGTAGCTTCAAAAAAGTACCACCCACCCCCACCACATCCTTTGTTTTCTTTGTTCCTTTGTCTCTGCGGCAAACAAGTACCACCCAGCCACCCCCACCACACCACATCCTTTGTTCCTTTGTCTCGACGAAAAGTTTTACCTATATAAGCGCGGACCGCGCGCAATACATTCGCTATTGTCGTTTGAACATTCATTGTGATAACATCGTTCCTAATCAACGTACCTATCTTTCCCAAATTTTGGTATATTTTTCGTGTTAATTTTCAGAATAAAAAAGTTAATTTCTGCAAACAAATAACTCGATAATCAGTTCATCTGATAGCCGTCATACCTGGTGGGAAGGTCCCCAGGGTCTGCGTTGTTGGTTCCATCCATAATTTCGCTTTTCTTGAACATACTACTTACCTATATTTGTCGAAAAAAGTTAATTTCTGCAAACAAACAACTCGATAATCGTCTATCAGTTCATCTGATAGCCGTCATACCTGGTGGGAAGGTCCCCAGGGTCTGCGTTGTTGGTTCCATCCATAATTTCGCTTTTCTTGAACATACTACTTACCTATTTTGTCGCCGTCGTCGGTCGAATTTTAGTTTCTGGAATTTCACAGTCTAATAACTCAGTACCTAATTCACCGATAACTACCTAACTCGCTGGGGAGGTCCCTGGTGGTCTTCCTGACGGTGTCCGCTATCTAGGTCACCTAGATTTTCAATTTTCTAAAACAAAAGTCGCCAATTTATCGAAAATTTTCAGTTTTTTCCCCCCCCTCAACAATTTTGAACCTAACTTTTGGCTAATTTTCATCCTATAGCATCGCCAGCGACGCCCCGCTTCCGACGAGGTGTCGCTCGAGAGAGTAGCTTCAAAAAAGTACCACCCACCCCCACCACATCCTTTGTTTTCTTTGTTCCTTTGTCTCTGCGGCAAACAAGTACCACCCAGCCACCCCCACCACACCACATCCTTTGTTCCTTTGTCTCGACGAAAAGTTTTACCTATATAAGCGCGGACCGCGCGCAATACATTCGCTATTGTCGTTTGAACATTCATTGTGATAACATCGTTCCTAATCAACGTACCTATCTTTCCCAAATTTTGGTATATTTTTCGTGTTAATTTTCAGAATAAAAAAGTTAATTTCTGCAAACAAATAACTCGATAATCAGTTCATCTGATAGCCGTCATACCTGGTGGGAAGGTCCCCAGGGTCTGCGTTGTTGGTTCCATCCATAATTTCGCTTTTCTTGAACATACTACTTACCTAAATTTGTCGAAAAAAGTTAATTTCTGCAAACAAACAACTCGATAATCGTCTATCAGTTCATCTGATAGCCGTCATACCTGGTGGGAAGGTCCCCAGGGTCTGCGTTGTTGGTTCCATCCATAATTTCGCTTTTCTTGAACATACTACTTACCTATTTTGTCGCCGTCGTCGGTCGAATTTTAGTTTCTGGAATTTCAAAGTCTAATAACTCAGTACCTAATTCACCGATAACTACCTAACTCGCTGGGGAGGTCCCTGGTGGTCTTCCTGACGGTGTCCGCTATCTAGGTCACCTAGATTTTCAATTTTCTAAAACAAAAGTCGCCAATTTATCGAAAATTTTCAGTTTTTTCCCCCCCCTCAACAATTTTGAACCTAACTTTTGGCTAATTTTCATCCTATAGCATCGCCAGCGACGCCCCGCTTCCGACGAGGTGTCGCTCGAGAGAGTAGCTTCAAAAAAGTACCACCCACCCCCACCACATCCTTTGTTTTCTTTGTTCCTTTGTCTCTGCGGCAAACAAGTACCACCCAGCCACCCCCACCACACCACATCCTTTGTTCCTTTGTCTCGACGAAAAGTTTTACCTATATAAGCGCGGACCGCGCGCAATACATTCGCTATTGTCGTTTGAACATTCATTGTGATAACATCGTTCCTAATCAACGTACCTATCTTTCCCAAATTTTGGTATATTTTTCGTGTTAATTTTCAGAATAAAAAAGTTAATTTCTGCAAACAAATAACTCGATAATCAGTTCATCTGATAGCCGTCATACCTGGTGGGAAGGTCCCCAGGGTCTGCGTTGTTGGTTCCATCCATAATTTCGCTTTTCTTGAACATACTACTTACCTAAATTTGTCGAAAAAAGTTAATTTCTGCAAACAAACAACTCGATAATCGTCTATCAGTTCATCTGATAGCCGTCATACCTGGTGGGAAGGTCCCCAGGGTCTGCGTTGTTGGTTCCATCCATAATTTCGCTTTTCTTGAACATACTACTTACCTATTTTGTCGCCGTCGTCGGTCGAATTTTAGTTTCTGGAATTTCAAAGTCTAATAACTCAGTACCTAATTCACCGATAACTACCTAACTCGCTGGGGAGGTCCCTGGTGGTCTTCCTGACGGTGTCCGCTATCTAGGTCACCTAGATTTTCAATTTTCTAAAACAAAAGTCGCCAATTTATCGAAAATTTTCAGTTTTTTCCCCCCCCTCAACAATTTTGAACCTAACTTTTGGCTAATTTTCATCCTATAGCATCGCCAGCGACGCCCCGCTTCCGACGAGGTGTCGCTCGAGAGAGTAGCTTCAAAAAAGTACCACCCACCCCCACCACATCCTTTGTTTTCTTTGTTCCTTTGTCTCTGCGGCAAACAAGTACCACCCAGCCACCCCCACCACACCACATCCTTTGTTCCTTTGTCTCGACGAAAAGTTTTACCTATATAAGCGCGGACCGCGCGCAATACATTCGCTATTGTCGTTTGAACATTCATTGTGATAACATCGTTCCTAATCAACGTACCTATCTTTCCCAAATTTTGGTATATTTTTCGTGTTAATTTTCAGAATAAAAAAGTTAATTTCTGCAAACAAATAACTCGATAATCAGTTCATCTGATAGCCGTCATACCTGGTGGGAAGGTCCCCAGGGTCTGCGTTGTTGGTTCCATCCATAATTTCGCTTTTCTTGAACATACTACTTACCTAAATTTGTCGAAAAAAGTTAATTTCTGCAAACAAACAACTCGATAATCGTCTATCAGTTCATCTGATAGCCGTCATACCTGGTGGGAAGGTCCCCAGGGTCTGCGTTGTTGGTTCCATCCATAATTTCGCTTTTCTTGAACATACTACTTACCTATTTTGTCGCCGTCGTCGGTCGAATTTTAGTTTCTGGAATTTCAAAGTCTAATAACTCAGTACCTAATTCACCGATAACTACCTAACTCGCTGGGGAGGTCCCTGGTGGTCTTCCTGACGGTGTCCGCTATCTAGGTCACCTAGATTTTCAATTTTCTAAAACAAAAGTCGCCAATTTATCGAAAATTTTCAGTTTTTTCCCCCCCCTCAACAATTTTGAACCTAACTTTTGGCTAATTTTCATCCTATAGCATCGCCAGCGACGCCCCGCTTCCGACGAGGTGTCGCTCGAGAGAGTAGCTTCAAAAAAGTACCACCCACCCCCACCACATCCTTTGTTTTCTTTGTTCCTTTGTCTCTGCGGCAAACAAGTACCACCCAGCCACCCCCACCACACCACATCCTTTGTTCCTTTGTCTCGACGAAAAGTTTTACCTATATAAGCGCGGACCGCGCGCAATACATTCGCTATTGTCGTTTGAACATTCATTGTGATAACATCGTTCCTAATCAACGTACCTATCTTTCCCAAATTTTGGTATATTTTTCGTGTTAATTTTCAGAATAAAAAAGTTAATTTCTGCAAACAAATAACTCGATAATCAGTTCATCTGATAGCCGTCATACCTGGTGGGAAGGTCCCCAGGGTCTGCGTTGTTGGTTCCATCCATAATTTCGCTTTTCTTGAACATACTACTTACCTAAATTTGTCGAAAAAAGTTAATTTCTGCAAACAAACAACTCGATAATCGTCTATCAGTTCATCTGATAGCCGTCATACCTGGTGGGAAGGTCCCCAGGGTCTGCGTTGTTGGTTCCATCCATAATTTCGCTTTTCTTGAACATACTACTTACCTATTTTGTCGCCGTCGTCGGTCGAATTTTAGTTTCTGGAATTTCAAAGTCTAATAACTCAGTACCTAATTCACCGATAACTACCTAACTCGCTGGGGAGGTCCCTGGTGGTCTTCCTGACGGTGTCCGCTATCTAGGTCACCTAGATTTTCAATTTTCTAAAACAAAAGTCGCCAATTTATCGAAAATTTTCAGTTTTTTCCCCCCCCTCAACAATTTTGAACCTAACTTTTGGCTAATTTTCATCCTATAGCATCGCCAGCGACGCCCCGCTTCCGACGAGGTGTCGCTCGAGAGAGTAGCTTCAAAAAAGTACCACCCACCCCCACCACATCCTTTGTTTTCTTTGTTCCTTTGTCTCTGCGGCAAACAAGTACCACCCAGCCACCCCCACCACACCACATCCTTTGTTCCTTTGTCTCGACGAAAAGTTTTACCTATATAAGCGCGGACCGCGCGCAATACATTCGCTATTGTCGTTTGAACATTCATTGTGATAACATCGTTCCTAATCAACGTACCTATCTTTCCCAAATTTTGGTATATTTTTCGTGTTAATTTTCAGAATAAAAAAGTTAATTTCTGCAAACAAATAACTCGATAATCAGTTCATCTGATAGCCGTCATACCTGGTGGGAAGGTCCCCAGGGTCTGCGTTGTTGGTTCCATCCATAATTTCGCTTTTCTTGAACATACTACTTACCTAAATTTGTCGAAAAAAGTTAATTTCTGCAAACAAACAACTCGATAATCGTCTATCAGTTCATCTGATAGCCGTCATACCTGGTGGGAAGGTCCCCAGGGTCTGCGTTGTTGGTTCCATCCATAATTTCGCTTTTCTTGAACATACTACTTACCTATTTTGTCGCCGTCGTCGGTCGAATTTTAGTTTCTGGAATTTCAAAGTCTAATAACTCAGTACCTAATTCACCGATAACTACCTAACTCGCTGGGGAGGTCCCTGGTGGTCTTCCTGACGGTGTCCGCTATCTAGGTCACCTAGATTTTCAATTTTCTAAAACAAAAGTCGCCAATTTATCGAAAATTTTCAGTTTTTTCCCCCCCCTCAACAATTTTGAACCTAACTTTTGGCTAATTTTCATCCTATAGCATCGCCAGCGACGCCCCGCTTCCGACGAGGTGTCGCTCGAGAGAGTAGCTTCAAAAAAGTACCACCCACCCCCACCACATCCTTTGTTTTCTTTGTTCCTTTGTCTCTGCGGCAAACAAGTACCACCCAGCCACCCCCACCACACCACATCCTTTGTTCCTTTGTCTCGACGAAAAGTTTTACCTATATAAGCGCGGACCGCGCGCAATACATTCGCTATTGTCGTTTGAACATTCATTGTGATAACATCGTTCCTAATCAACGTACCTATCTTTCCCAAATTTTGGTATATTTTTCGTGTTAATTTTCAGAATAAAAAAGTTAATTTCTGCAAACAAATAACTCGATAATCAGTTCATCTGATAGCCGTCATACCTGGTGGGAAGGTCCCCAGGGTCTGCGTTGTTGGTTCCATCCATAATTTCGCTTTTCTTGAACATACTACTTACCTAAATTTGTCGAAAAAAGTTAATTTCTGCAAACAAACAACTCGATAATCGTCTATCAGTTCATCTGATAGCCGTCATACCTGGTGGGAAGGTCCCCAGGGTCTGCGTTGTTGGTTCCATCCATAATTTCGCTTTTCTTGAACATACTACTTACCTATTTTGTCGCCGTCGTCGGTCGAATTTTAGTTTCTGGAATTTCAAAGTCTAATAACTCAGTACCTAATTCACCGATAACTACCTAACTCGCTGGGGAGGTCCCTGGTGGTCTTCCTGACGGTGTCCGCTATCTAGGACACCTAGATTTTCAATTTTCTAAAACAAAAGTCGCCAATTTATCGAAAATTTTCAGTTTTTTCCCCCCCCTCAACAATTTTGAACCTAACTTTTGGCTAATTTTCATCCTATAGCATCGCCAGCGACGCCCCGCTTCCGACGAGGTGTCGCTCGAGAGAGTAGCTTCAAAAAAGTACCACCCACCCCCACCACATCCTTTGTTTTCTTTGTTCCTTTGTCTCTGCGGCAAACAAGTACCACCCAGCCACCCCCACCACACCACATCCTTTGTTCCTTTGTCTCGACGAAAAGTTTTACCTATATAAGCGCGGACCGCGCGCAATACATTCGCTATTGTCGTTTGAACATTCATTGTGATAACATCGTTCCTAATCAACGTACCTATCTTTCCCAAATTTTGGTATATTTTTCGTGTTAATTTTCAGAATAAAAAAGTTAATTTCTGCAAACAAATAACTCGATAATCAGTTCATCTGATAGCCGTCATACCTGGTGGGAAGGTCCCCAGGGTCTGCGTTGTTGGTTCCATCCATAATTTCGCTTTTCTTGAACATACTACTTACCTAAATTTGTCGAAAAAAGTTAATTTCTGCAAACAAACAACTCGATAATCGTCTATCAGTTCATCTGATAGCCGTCATACCTGGTGGGAAGGTCCCCAGGGTCTGCGTTGTTGGTTCCATCCATAATTTCGCTTTTCTTGAACATACTACTTACCTATTTTGTCGCCGTCGTCGGTCGAATTTTAGTTTCTGGAATTTCAAAGTCTAATAACTCAGTACCTAATTCACCGATAACTACCTAACTCGCTGGGGAGGTCCCTGGTGGTCTTCCTGACGGTGTCCGCTATCTAGGTCACCTAGATTTTCAATTTTCTAAAACAAAAGTCGCCAATTTATCGAAAATTTTCAGTTTTTTCCCCCCCCTCAACAATTTTGAACCTAACTTTTGGCTAATTTTCATCCTATAGCATCGCCAGCGACGCCCCGCTTCCGACGAGGTGTCGCTCGAGAGAGTAGCTTCAAAAAATCGCCCCCCCACCCACCCATTTGAGGCTCACTACGTTGAATAAGTAGGGAACAGTGCATCATCTATATATTTTCTGGAAATCCAGTACATTTTTAAATTTAAAAAATTGCTTTTAATTAATTCTGATTCTTGGCATAGTTCTCTGACGGCGAGCTCTATAGGCATCTGATTGTAATAAACTTATAAACATCTACACTTTTGAGTTGAGGTCAATTCTTTACCAAGGAAAACCTGATAAAACCCACACTTCAAAATATTAAAACTAACTTCTACATAATTAATCAGGCAATTCGATAACACACAAATCTTAAGAAACTTTTTAAGGTGAAAAGCACCATGTTTAAAACCCCGCCGCCCGGTCGGACCCGGCGAAGGAGCCAGGACGCCTCGGCAACCGCCCCGGCAAGTTCCTCTACATCCGCTCCAGTTCCCGCTGTACCAATCGCGCCGGCTAAGGCCGCAGCTCCTCCTCCAGCACCCGCTCTAACATCCGCCCCGGCAAAGTCCACAGTTCCGCCTCCAGCAGCCGCTTCAGAGCCCGCTCCGGCGACCGCTCCGGCGACCGTCCCGGCAACCGCCCCGGCAACCGCTTCGGCAGCCGGACGATCCTGCAAATTCATCGTCGATATCTTGCCCCCTGACCTGCCGTCGGCTACCGAGGTGCGGGATATCACCAGCTTCATG
Source organism: Notodonta dromedarius (assembly GCA_905147325.1). NCBI lineage: Eukaryota > Metazoa > Arthropoda > Insecta > Lepidoptera > Notodontidae > Notodonta > Notodonta dromedarius. Next base: position 11,671 of record CAJHVG010000085.1, read on the forward strand.
CGGGTGGTATCCGGCCTCACAGAAACCATAATAACCGCCATCAATGACGGCAAGAGCGTCACCACCTCAAACAAGAAACTTATTAAAATCGCTGCTGAGGAGATAAAGAAGGCATCCGTCGCCCTCCGCACTGTTGTATCCCTCCCCCCCCTCCCCCCAATGCCCAGCGACCAAGAGTTTAAGGAGGATCTCATCTCTTGTGTGAGGGATGAGATCGCTAAAATAACCATCCCGCCCCCAGCACCCATCCCCGACACAAGCGACCTCATCTCTTGCATGAGAGATGAAATTGCCAAAATCATCATCCCTGCGCCCGCTCCCTTCGCAGATCCTGGCGAAATCATCTCTTGTGTAAGGGATGAGATCGCTAAAATCAATATCGCTCCACCTGCACCGGCACCCATCCCGGTTCCCAGCTTCGCAGAGATCGCAATGAGCAAACCTCCTGCTCTAGCCAAGCCACCCGCCAAACCGGCAATCGTCATTCAATCTAATAATCCCGAAGCGACCTCTCGCACAATCCTCAGCCAATGGAGAAAGGAGATATCCTTTAAATCTCTCAAATACGCTCCTTCGAAAGTACACCCACTCGCCAACAATAAGGTTCGTGTCGAGTTCGACACCAAGGAACAATGCGATGAAATCATCAGCAAAGTCGCCAAAATCCCAGATCTCAAGGCTGAAGAGGGTCGTCCTCGACTACCCTTAGTCATACTCAAGGGGATCAATAAAGATGTGCCCAAGGGTGAAGTAGCCGAACTATTAAGCTGCCAAAATTCCTTTTCTCCAGATGACATTCGCTTCTGCTTCGTGCTTTCCAATAGAAATAAGAACTTATATAACGCGGTACTCGAAGTGAAACCCGCCGTACGCAAATCAATAATCGAACTCGGCCGCGTAAACGTCGACCACAACAAAGTGCACGCCGAGGACTTCTCGCGCTTTGTGCAATGTCTCAAATGCCTGCAATACGGCCACACAAAAGCCAAATGCACCTCGGAAGTTCACCCGTGCTCACACTGTGCCTCCACTGAACACTCGTTCACAACATGCCCTGTCAAAGATGACAACAATAAACGCAAGTGCTACAACTGCGCTCGTCACAACATCAAATCTACTACAGGTAACAAAATAAACACAAACCACACCGCTGTCAACGCAAAACTATGCCCAAAATTGAAACTCGCAAAATCCCGCATTGATGAACAAACCGATTATGGGTACTAAGCCTATAAAAATAATCCAATGTAATGTACAACGTTGTTACCTGGCACAACATGAATTCATTCAACATTTCACATCCAACGATTACAACATAGCTCTAATTACTGAACCCTACACGGGCCGCAATCCGACCGTGCACTCAATATCTGGAATTAACATCTTCCAATTCACTACAACAGAGCGTGTCAAAGCATGCATTCTAATTAAAAATAGCTTCGGTTTCGCACTCGGCATCACTCAACTGTCCACCCCAAATTTAGCAATAGCCCAATTACACCTCGGTCAGAGGAAACTATACATAGCTTCAGTGTATATAGAACCTGGAAATGACCCTTCCAACACCCTAGTAGCATTAGACACATTCCTCAATTCAACCTCTGGATCACTACGAGTCGTAGGCGGTGATGTAAACGGGAAACATCCGGAATGGGGAGAATTAACATCCGACTCCCGAGGAGATGATGTGGTAGACATCGTCGCCTCCCACGACATGACTGTCTGCAACTCTGGTAGAGTCCCAACTTTCGAAGCCATACGATACGGCAACCACACATCCTCCATTATAGACGTTACAGCTGTCTCCAACAACATGATAGACCTTATGTCCGATTGGCAAGTCAACACCGCTGCGTGCACTAAATCTGACCATAATGCAATCCAATTCCTAATCAAAACCAACACCAAAGTGAAACCCGCAAAAACCCACTCAACCTTTAAGTACCAATCTAAAATGGCCGACTGGGATGCATTTAAAGAAAAACTAACGCAAAATATAATAGAATCTGAAATACTTAACACCAACTTCGAAACCCTTGATGCTGCAAACCTCGATAAATTAATCACCAATCTCACCACAATCATTCAATCTACTTGTCATCAAACCATACCTAAAAAGCTACGCCACGGAGTCTACAACCCCTGGTGGAACGAAGAACTAGAAAGCATGAAAAAGGAATGCATCAAAGCACACCACCACTTACACAACCTGAAATCACGAAATCAACCTCTAGACCAAGCTATCATCCAACAAAAACAGCTCAAAGAAAACTATGCAGCAGCTCTCAAGAAAACCTCCACCGAGCACTTCAGGGCATTCTGCACTGCCCAAGACAAAGAAAACGTCTGGTCACTGACCAACCGCATAATAAAGGAAACATCTGCACAACGGCCTCCACAAACTCTAAATTGCGGCAACACCTTCACCACCACATGCGCCAACACGGCCAAGGCCCTATTGGATCACTTCTACGCTGATGACACCGAGGATACAACCCAGCACCAAAGACAATTAAGAAACCAAATACAGGACGAACCTGAGACAGAAAACGACCCTCCATTCACTACTGACGAAATAGAAGACTGTCTCGCATCGATTAACGCAAATAAAGCTCCCGGAGATGACCACTTAACTGCAGATATCTGTTACAATTTCTTCAAAATATTCCCCCACTTTTTAACTAACATCTTGAACCATAGCCTGAAAATACATCATTTCCCCACACCCTGGAAACACGCAATAGCCAAAATCATACCAAAACCAAATAAAGCCGACACTAGCCAATTATCCTCCTATAGACCCATTGGCCTATTACCTGTATTCGGGAAACTACTAGAAAAACTGATTATAAAACGCGTAATTTACAAGGCCGATAGCTTTAACGGTATGAATGACAGGCAATTTGGCTTTAAAGAAAGCAAATCAACAGTTCATGCACTACAAACCGCCATAAACGAGATTCGTGAAGCAAAACAACAGAAAAAGCAGGTCTTGGCTGTATCACTAGATATAAGAGGTGCATTCGATAACGCTTGGTGGCCCGCCATATACAGAGGACTTAAAGAGCTAAAGTGCCCAAAAAATATTTACAAACTGTTAACAAATTACACCAAGGACAGAAGGGTCACTCTGCACTACGGCACGGACGAGGCATCGAAGACAACAACTAAGGGATGCATCCAGGGCTCTGTATGTGGTCCCGTTCTATGGAACATAATTTTAGACAATTTACTGAACATCCAACTACCAGAAGAGGCCCACATACAAGCCTTCGCTGACGATGTGCTGCTAATAGTCAAAGGCCGCACGAAGCAGGACGTGGAAGCAGTGACAAACAAGTGCCTCAAAACAATAGCCGATTGGGGCGAAAGTGTTAAATTATCATTCGCACCCGAAAAGACGCAGGCCATCTCATTCACGTCGCCCACTAAAACAGCCGAACTCTACATTAACTCTACCAAAATCCCAGTACTTAAGGAAATCAAGCTCCTCGGGGTCATCCTAGATGACCGCCTTACTTTCATCAGCCACGCTAAGTATGCAATCCGGAAAGCCACTAAAACATTCAAAAACCTCATCAAATTTGTCAAGCCCACTTGGGGAATCCATTCAGCTAATGTAGAGATCATTTATAGACAGGTAGTCCAGCCCATGATAACATATGCCGCAAGCGTCTGGGGCGACGCAGTAAAGTTCTATAGTGTGCGCAAAATGTTAACCAGCTTCCAAAGACAATTCGCAATCCGAGCCATCCGCGCATTCAGGACGGTATCCGCCGTTGCCTCGATCGCCCTGGCCCAATTCGTCCCCCTACATCTCCTGATACGAGAGCTCCACCAAATAGAAACCATAAAACAAACAAGACTCTCACCAGATTTACCCGAAGACATTGAACTCATAAAACCAATAACCAACCGTCAAAGACTACACCCAGCCCATCGCAACAAAATAATATTCCACAAAATAAACAATATAGATGAACTTAACATAATAGTAACAAATACCCCTATACAAATTTATACCGACGGAAGTAAACTCGAGTCAGGAGATGTAGGTGCGGCATACGTAGCATTCCGCAACCAAACAATAATAAAGCAAAGGAAAATAAAGCTTTGTAGAACCTGCTCTGTCTTCATGGCAGAACTCAGGGCGATCGAGGCAGCTCTGATGTGGATAGAGCAGGAACAAATCCGAGAAACAGTCTACATCCTCTCTGACAGCCTCTCCTCACTAGCTGCAATACAAGACACAAATAATAAAGACCCTACTGTTAACTCGATCCACCACATAATCCAAAATACAAAACAGACCACCACTATAAAATTCGCATGGGTGCGAGCGCACAATAACATCCCGGGCAACGAATGCGCCGACGCCGCGGCCAAAAGTGCAGCATCGGCAAAGACGGCCACCGACCACAACTTCTTCCCTCTATCGCACTCAAAGAGAATACTACGAACTGAAACCATGGAAAAGTGGCAAAAGGAATATGAAGAAAGTCCCCAAGGATCAGGAACTAAAGCATGGTTCACAAACATAGCTCAAATCACAGAATTTAGGAAACATTTCGCAATAAGCTTCGAGCTCACACAAATTGTCACCGGCCATGCTTACCACAAGTCTTACCTCCACCGTTTTAAAATCACATCTAACAGTACATGCCCTTGCGACCACACCACAACCCAGAATACTGAACATCTTCTAAAATACTGCCCAATTTTTAACAACACCCGACTTAATCACGAAGGCGCATGCTCAATGCTAAACATAGACCCTTTTAAACTCAAAGACATAGCCAAAAACCCCATCACAATAAAATCATTCATTACTTTCATCAAATCCATTGTAAACAACTTAAAAAGAATAAATTGTACCTAAAAACCCTTAACTGAAAACAAATCTTCTCTGTATCCACTAGCAGAGGAGAAATTAAAATCGTAACCAAGAACCATAATACAATCGTGACGATATATTTATACTACTCGTACCTAAACATTAAAATTATTAACCCTTTGACAAAAGTCAAAGGGCCCAAAAAAAAAAAAAAAAAAAAAAACCTAACCTAACCTAACCTAACCTAACCTAACCTAACCTAACCTAACCTAACCTAACCTAACCTAACCTAACCTAACCTAACCTAACCTAACCTAACCTAACCTAACCTAACCTAACCTAACCTAACCTAACCTAACCTAACCTAACCTAACCTAACCTAACCTAACCTAACCTAACCTAACCTAACCTAACCTAACCTAACCTAACCTAACCTAACCTAACCTAACCTAACCTAACCTAACCTAACCTAACCTAACCTAACCTAACCTAACCTAACCTAACCTAACCTAACCTAACCTAACCTAACCTAACCTAACCTAACCTAACCTAACCTAACCTAACCTAACCTAACCTAACCTAACCTAACCTAACCTAACCTAACCTAACCTAACCTAACCTAACCTAACCTAACCTAACCTAACCTAACCTAACCTAACCTAACCTAACCTAACCTAACCTAACCTAACCTAACCTAACCTAACCTAACCTAACCTAACCTAACCTAACCTAACCTAACCTAACCTAACCTAACCTAACCTAACCTAACCTAACCTAACCTAACCTAACCTAACCTAACCTAACCTAACCTAACCTAACCTAACCTAACCTAACCTAACCTAACCTAACCTAACCTAACCTAACCTAACCTAACCTAACCTAACCTAACCTAACCTAACCTAACCTAACCTAACCTAACCTAACCTAACCTAACCTAACCTAACCTAACCTAACCTAACCTAACCTAACCTAACCTAACCTAACCTAACCTAACCTAACCTAACCTAACCTAACCTAACCTAACCTAACCTAACCTAACCTAACCTAACCTAACCTAACCTAACCTAACCTAACCCTCGATTTTCCAAAATTTCGCTTAAACTTTGTCATTTTGTCGTAATTTTTTAGTCTCTGTAAACCTAACCTAACCTAACTTGCAATAATTTTGCAATAATTTTGTATCTACCTACCTGATACTTACCAAACTTGCTGGCGAGGTCCCTCGTGGTCTCCCTGCTGGTTCCTGGTATCTTGCTCCCCTAAATCTTCAATTTCCTGGAATAAAAGTTCTTAATTAGTGTTATAATTGTGTTAAATTTTCAGTTTTTGCCCCCCCCCAACATTTTTGAACCCAACTAACATCTAATTTGCGTTTTATTGCACCCCCCCCCCGACGCCCCGCTTCCAACGAGGTGTCATTCGAGTCCGTAGCTTCATAAAAAATTCAAAAAATCGAATTTGAGGCTCACTACGTTGAATACGTAGTGGGCACAACGTCATCCACATATTTCTGGAAAATTTCATTGAATTTCAAAATTCAGAAATGGATTTAATTTAAATTTTACCGCAGGGATAGACCTTTGACGGCAAGTTTTGTAGCCTCTGAAAGCAGCAGCTATTACAACTTTAAAATATAAAAATTATTGCCCTACCATCATCAATATATATTTGACCAAAGTCTAATTCAATAACGTCAGAATCCTTATTTACCCTATTATATTAGTCAATTTTAACACATTACCATGTTCCACTCCCCGCCGCATTCTCGTCGAGGTTCTTTGAGCCAAGACGCCCCCCGTACGAGCAATACTAGCCAGGAAGTCCCGATGGCCAGTAGGCCGATTAAACTAAATATTGAGATTCCGCAGACCCCCCGCTCCAAAAAGCCAATTCATGACCCACCACTTCTCTCATTTGACACTGAAGCTGTCCCCACTAGTGTCACGACTCACGACCTGACTTTCACCCTTCCTCGCGCTCCAGAAGACCCTAGCGAACTTTGCTCTGCCCACGAAGCCGTCTTGGAGGTCAAGTCTGCTCTGGAAGGCCGGGCAGCTGGCAATATTAAAAAAGAGGTAAAGGAGCTCGTCATAGACAAACTACTCTTCCTCGAAAAACTTATTATCAGCCTAACTGACAAGAACCGCAGTCTCACCAGCAAACTTGACAAGCCGCTTTCAGGAGACCTCATAAACACACCGTCGAAATTCAGCCATAAAATCAACCACATTATAGACCAAAACACCGGCATTAGGCACATCGTAGAGCACGACCTCCGCAAGCAACTAAATGAGATGAAGCGGGACATCACCCGCATCAACAATACACTCGCGGAGGAAAAAGCCCAGGTAGCGCCGCTACTTGAGTCCATCGAACCCATGCGTCACCAAATGGCTGAAATCGCAGAAAGCACAGCAGCCACGATTGCTCCTCTCAAAGCAGCCGTAGACGAGCTCACCGACCAAATAAAGACAGGAACCCACCCCCAAACGCACAATAGTAACAGCACAGTCAAACCATCATACGCAGAGACACTAAAAGTGCAACGTAATACGGTGGTTGTGCAATCATCCGATCCCAAAGACACCAGTGAGCAGCTGCTCCAAGAGATCAAACAAGGAATCGATGTCATCGACCTTGGGGTGGGAGTGAATGCAATCAGGAAGGGAAAAGATTGTAAAATAGTCATTTCCCTGGACTCCGAACAAGGGCGAAAGACAATAAAGACCGCCATCACCAACCTCAACCCCAAATATAACATTACGGAACCGAACCCCAAAAAACCGCTCATACGACTATCTGGTGTCACTAGGGATATGACTGATGAGAGAATAATCGAGGCCATATCAGCACAGAACCACCACCTAGTAGGAGACGTATTAACCAATGAGACCATCAGAGTTCGGCGACGCACCAAGACCAGAAACAACCTGCAGAATAACGTAATCCTGGAAGTGGGCCCGAACACATGGAACCGCCTCAAGGACCGCCAGTTAAGAATAGGATATCAAATCATCCCAGCGTCTGATCAGTCCCCAATCAAACAATGCTATAAGTGCATGGAGTTCGGTCATGAGGCCAGATTTTGCGAGCGCTCTGCTGTCTGCGGTTGGTGCGCGGGCGAGCATGACACCAGGTCGTGCTCCCGTGAACCGCCGGCAAAGTGCTCCAATTGCAAAACGGGCAACAGCCACCCCGCTTACAGTGCCGAATGCCCAGAATGGTGCAAATATGACCGGTTGGCGAGATCGGTGATCAGCTACTGTTAACGCCGCGGTGGAAATTGGAAATAATGGCAACACTAGTTTTAACCTACGTATCGTACAATGCAACCTGGGTAAGGGTCTTGCAGCTACTCAAGAGTGTTTACACGAAGCGTCTCGCTTGGGCTATTCCATCTTGCTCCTGCAGGAACCTTACGTTGGGAGAAACGGTATCCTCTCAATTGCCTCACATTCTGTATTCCAAAAACACACCGGTGAAAAGCCAGTCAAATCAGCCATCGTCGTTGTAAACAGAGGGATTAGAGTAGTGGATCTGCCTGACATCAGCAACGAAAACATTATGTGCGTCCGGGTTGAACATAACAACATAAAATTGGGGCTAATTTCGGTATACTTTGAAGGTACCGAAAGCATTGATTTGTATTTAGAACAAGTTCACCGAGCCCTCAGCCATATAGGAACAAAGAATGTCATCATATCAGGTGACATTAACGCTAAAAGTTACATGTGGGGTGAAAGAGAAGACGACGCCCGCGGAATATCTTTCACGGAATTCCTGTCCCAAATTGACTTCACTGTTGTCAATGAAGGTAACAAACCAACATTTAGTATATTTAGAAACAACAGACTATACCAAAGTATTGTAGACGTCACAGCTTGCTCCTACTCTATTTACAACAATATACAAAATTGGACTGTTGATGAAAACTTAATTACTACCTCTGATCACAGAGCTATTACTTACACCATAACGAATCTCATAAAAGAAACTGATACACTACAAACTACAAGAAAATTTTACACTAAGAAGGCTAAATGGGAACTATTTGACGAAAAATTCACCGAAAATCTGAGAATACGAAATTTGAATGAGGAAAGAATTGAACTAATAAATAACAACGAGGAACTGGACACAATAATAAATGATTACACGGAATCGATAACAGCTGCCTGTGAATCTGCAATACCAAAGTTTAGGACAAGAAACAAACCTAAGAGAATAGTCTGGTGGACTGCGGAGCTTACTAAAAAGAAGACTGAAGTCAACAGACTAAGAACTAGAATAAGAACAGCAAACCCACAAAGAAAACCTTACGTGATAGCAGAATATAAAACCGCTCTAGAAGACTATAAAAACAGCATCTTATCCGCACGTACCACCAGCTGGAAAGACTTTTGCACGGGACAAGACATGAAGACAGTATGGGACAAAATATACAAAATCCTAACACTAAATAAACGTGAAAACGACATACTGCTCTGTGACGAACACGGCCAACATCTTGATCCACAAAGATCAGCAGCCCTATTAGCCAAAACTTTTTACCCTGAAGATGACAGAACTACAGACAACCCTGAACACTGCACCAAACGGTGTATAGTCGACACTATGATTGGAACAGTATTAGAAAACCCCGACGCGTTGCAACAACAAAAACCCTTTACCTTACACGAAATTGCTAGCATTCTCAAAAATGTCCACCCAACCAAAGCCCCTGGGCTTGACGGCTTTACTGCCGATATCTGTTCTAGAGCTTTCCACAACGACCCGAAAATCCTTCTCTCTATATTCAATAAATGTCTACAACTTCATCACTTCCCTACCTTTTGGAAATCAGCCGTAATACGCATCATCAGGAAACCCAATAAAGAAAACTACACAACCCCCAAATCTTACAGACCAATAGGCCTACTTCCCGTATTGGGCAAGGTTCTCGAAAAAGCATTCACCACTAGACTTCTATGGCACCTTGGTAAACACAACCTTTTAAGCAACAAGCAGTATGGATTCATGCCACAGACAAGCACCGAAGATGCCCTTTCTAAAGCAATGACCAAGATCCGTGCTGGTATCGACTCTAAGCAGATAACGGCAGTCATATCGCTTGACATCGAAGGGGCATTTGACAGTGCCTGGTGGCCCTCAATAAAATACCAACTGCTGAAAAAGAATTGCCCCCAGCCGCTTCTTCTTCTAATAAACAGTTACCTAACAAACCGTTCAGTGACAGTGCAATACGCAGGAGCAAACCACACAAAAACAACTGACAAAGGATGTATACAGGGCTCCACATGTGGTCCTCTCATGTGGAACCTGCAACTGGATCCGCTCTTAGAGGAATCCAAAAAGCTGGAAGCCCATGTCCAAGCATTCGCAGACGACATTTTAATAATAGCTTCAGCACATGATACAGCCGAGCTAAACAGAATCACTAACAAAGCCCTAAGTGTCATATCCGAATGGGGAACCAATAATAAATTAAAATTTGCAGCCCATAAAACACAGTGTATCATCGTAACCCGTAAACTTAAATATGACACCCCCAATTTTGTCTTCTGTAACACTAATGTTGCCATAACTAACGAATTGACTCTGCTCGGTATCACAATAGATTCAGCTCTGACGTTCAAACCTCATCTGGACAAAGTCAGCTCCAAAGTAGCTAATATCTACAAATCATTAGCCAGAGCGACCAGAGCCAACTGGGGTTTGAACGCAGAGATAAATAGACTCCTATACGTCTCTGTAATAGAACCTATAGTTACCTACGCGTCTTGCGCCTGGGCTCCAGTCACAAACAGACAATACGCTATTGATAAGTTGAACCGAATTACCAGGCGCTTCGCCATCCTCATATGTAAGGGACACCGCACCATCTCTCTTCCTGCCAGTATTTGTCTAGCAAGAATACTCCCTCTAGACCTTAGAATCAAAGAAAATGCAGAAATTTACGAGCATAAAAATGGAAAGCGCCTATCGCAACTACCTAATCTTAAAATTGAAACCAGAGTTAGCTGTTTCTCATTACCTCACCCGGCAGATAGAATCCCGAAGAAACACGCATTACTATCAACCAATCAGCAGGTAAATGACATAAACAACACATACCCAAAAATATTCACTGACGGAAGCAAAACGGAAGATAAGGTGGGTGGTGCCGTGTCCTGGTGGGACGGAGAGCAAGAGTCGACCCATTCCAGCTTTAAACTACACTCGCATTGCTCTGCTTATCAGGCCGAATTATACGCGATTAAAAAAGCAGTGGAGATGGTGGGCGACGCTCGTTGCGAAGGGGCCAATATCATAAGTGACTCGAGGGCTGCCCTCGAAGCACTCCAAAACCCCAACACAACACACCCACTGGAGTCCGAAATACTGGGCCTCATCAAAGAGATTGAAAGTGAAGATCGGGAGATAAATCTCTACTGGACCAAAGCCCACGTGGGCATTCCAGGAAACGAGCGAGCGGACCAGCTTGCAAAATCAGCTGCGGAGAAGAAGGTGGCCCCAGCTTATAAACAGATACCCATGTCCTACATCAAACACACACTAAGGGAAAAAACAATAGACCAATGGCAAAATAGATACAATCACTTTTCAACTGGAAATATCACAAAACAGTTCTTCCCTAATATTAAAGAAGCCTACAAAATATTAAAGAAAATTAAACTTAATAACATGACCACACAGATTCTAACAGGACATGGGGGATTTAGGCAATATCTACATAAATTCAAACTGACAAACTCTCCAGCGTGTGTGTGTGATGGCACCACACCTGAAAGCATCTTACATATCATTACTGAATGCCCTCGCTTCACACTCCAAAGATATAACACCGAATGTCTAATTGATAAAAGCATCCGTACAGAGAACTTTGCTGAAATAATCGGAAACGACAAAACTCGAGGGCCTTTCATAGACTATATAGTGGCTGTCGCGCGGGTGAGCGCAAGGGCCAACGGCTGCATGAATGCATAGATACGAACTAAGCAATACATCTATCTACATTTCATATGTCTATAAATAAATATATATATATATAAATAGAATCACAAAACAACCAGTCCAAAATAATATTGATACTCAAAACAAATAAATATTCACATAAAAAAGGGGAAATAATGAATAGGAATAAAATGTAAAAAGCACAAACCGCCACAAAATAAATAGTGGCGAGAAACAAATTAAACCAATAAAAAAAAAAAAAAAAAAAAAAAAACCTAACCTAACCTAACCTAACCTAACCTAACCTAACCTAACCTAACCTAACCTAACCTAACCTAACCTAACCTAACCTAACCTAACCTAACCTAACCTAACCTAACCTAACCTAACCTAACCTAACCTAACCTAACCACGCTACCGGTGGCAGACCAATCCCCGCTGGTGCAGTGTTCGCTCTGTCTGGGGTACGGGCACAACAGACGGTTTTGTAAGAAAACCGTCGAGAAGTGCAGCCACTGTGCGGGCCCGCACAAAAAAGCAAACTGTCCAGACTGGCTCGCTGGTGTGGCCCCGCAGTGCTGCAACTGCACACAAGCCCAGATAGAGCACACTGAGCATAACGCTTTCAGCAGAGATTGCCCGGTAAGACGCAAGTGGGACACGTTAGCAAGAGCGGCAATCTCGTATTGCTAAGGTGGTCCCAGGCAGACAACAAGCAGCGCAAAATCCCACCAATAGGAAAGCATATCGCTTCATCCAAGCAAACCTCCAAAGAAAACAGCTGGCAACAAACGAACTAATGCTCGAGGCCACAAAACGGAAAACAGCCATTGCACTCGTCCAGGAGCCTTACGTAGGCAGAATCAAGGCAATGAAGTCATACGGGGTGGCGAGGATCTACCAAAACGCGAACCAGGGCGAGGGCACTGTGAAGGCCGCGATAGTCGTGTTCGACCACGACATCGATGTCGAGCAGTGCCCAAAATACACCACCAACAACATCGTGGTGGTGAAACTGCGGACAAGCGCGTGGGAGATTCTCGTCATCTCGTGTTACTTCGAGCCAGACCAGCCCATAGGGCCATACCTGGACCACATAACCGTAGCGATGAACGAGCTGAAGCCCAGAAAAGCTGTAATAGGAGGAGACGCTAATGCGAAAAGCACATGGTGGGGAAGTAGCGCGAATGACGATAGAGGGGAAGAATTGTTGGGCATGATAGGAGAACTTGGCTTGCAGGTACTCAATCGCGGCAGCAAACCCACCTTCGACACCATCAGAGGAGGACGCAGATACACGAGCCACGTGGACGTGACACTATGCACGGAAGACTTACTGGACCTGGTGGAGGACTGGACAGTGGTTGAAGACGCGACGAGCTCGGACCACAACGGCATAACATTCCAAATTTATCTAAAGAAAGGCAATAGTATCATTATTAAAAGAACTACAAGAAAATATAACACGAAAAAAGCTAATTGGGATGCATTTCATGAGAAAATGAGCCAATTAAAAATAGATAACAAAATAAACAAAATTGAAATAGAACACATAAATAGTAAAGAATGTCTAGAACAGTTTATAACAAATTATACACAATTAATAACTAAAACTTGCGAAGAACACATACCAAAAAAGAAAGAAAATCAGAAACTTACCATGCCGTGGTGGTCCGACGAACTCGAAGCGATGAAACACGAAACCGCCACCAGGAAGAGAAGAATCCGATGCGCCGCGCCGTCCCGCCGAGAGGGTGTAGTCGCACTGTACCTGCAAGCAAAAGAGAAGTATGAAACAGAGGCAAGGAAACGCCAAATAGAAAGCTGGAAAGGATTTTGCCAAAAACAGGACAAGGAAGGGGTTTGGGAGGGGATATATAGGGTCATTAGGAACACCACGAAGAGGGAGGAGGACCTACCACTAATGAGAAATGGGGTAGACGTGGGACAGAAAGACTCCGCAAAGTTGCTGGCGGAAACCTTTTACCCGGAGGATACCGAAGAAAACGATAGCCCATACCACCTGCGGATTAGAGCTCTTGCAGAGCGAACAAATGACTGGAGCCAAGGAGATACCTATGACCCAGCATTCACGCCGGAGGAGCTCAGGTCTGCGACTGAGAGCTTCAATCCAAAGAAAGCACCCGGGATAGATGGTTTCACGGCCGACATCTGCCAGAGAGTCATACTGCACGACATAGAGCTGAACCTTGCGATCTTTAATAAGTGCTGGGAACTAACGCACTTCCCCACAGTGTGGAAGGAGGCCACCGTGGTAGTGCTACGGAAACCGGGAAAGGAAAACTACACCAACCCGAAATCATACAGACCCATCGGCCTGCTGCCTGTGATGGGAAAGATCTTGGAGAAAATAGTGGTCAAAAGACTCCGATGGTACCTGACACCCCGAACAAGCCCCCGCCAATACGGATTCATGCCACAGCGGAGCACCGAGGACTCCCTCTATGATCTGATGGCACACGTAAGGAGCAAACTTCAAGAGAAGAAACTCATTACGGTAGTGTCGTTGGACATAGAGGGAGCCTTCGACAGCGCATGGTGGCCGGCTATAAAGATCAGATTGGCGGAAGAGCAGTGCCCGGTGAACCTGAGGAGAATGATAGCCAGCTATCTGAGTGACCGTAAGGTCCGAATAAGGTACGCAGGCCACGAGTACGCGAAAGCAACCAACAAAGGATGTGTCCAGGGTTCGATAGGCGGCCCCATCCTGTGGAACCTCCTCTTGGATCCTCTGCTTAAGAGCCTGACGCAAAGAGGCGACTACTGCCAAGCCTTCGCGGATGATGTGGTACTGGTGTTTTCGGGGGATACAGCTTTGGGTATCCAGCGACAGGCCAATGCCGCCCTCGAACATGTTCGGGAGTGGGGTGTCATGAATAAGCTCAGGTTTGCACCGCACAAAACCTGTGCGATGGTGCTAACCAGAAAGCTTAAATATGACACGCCACATCTGAACATGGGAGGGGTTGACATTGCAATGTCTGAGGAGATCAAAATCCTGGGGCTGACGATAGACAGCAAGTTAACGTTCAATGCCCACACTGCAAACGTTTGCAAGAAGGCATTGAACGTTTACAAGCAACTATCGAAAGCCGCGAGGGTAAGCTGGGGTCTCCATCCGGAGGTCACCCGTATAATATATACTGCCACGGTGGAACCAATTATCGCCTATGCAGCTAGCGTATGGGCACCTGCAACCAACAAGATCTGTGTGCGAAAGCAATTGAACACTGTTCAAAGAGCTTTCGCACAGAAAGTATGCAGAGCCTACCGCACAGTCTCTCTGAACGCCGCCCTGACACTGGCTGGGATACTCCCACTCGATATTCGTATAAGAGAGGCAGCATCTCTCTACGAAGCTAAGAGGGGAGTGCCCCAGCTAGTGCTAGGAGACAGAGAAGTGGAAAAGCCGCAGCCCTACACTACTAAGCCACATCCGGCGAGACATCTTGACTTGCAGTTCAAAAAATTAACATGCCATGAGGACATAGTGAACTATGTGAACAGTGCAATACAAATCTACACCGACGGAAGCAAAATTGACGGCAAGGTTGGAGCCTCATTATCGGTATGGAATAATCAAGTCGAAACCAAAGCCGTCAAACTCAAGCTGTCACCATACTGCACTGTATACCAAGCAGAACTGCTCGCAATATGTCGAGCCACAAAAGTGGCACTGGAAGGGAAGGAGGCAAGCTACGCGGTTATAAGCGATTCAAGATCAGCCCTTCAAACAGTCACCAACAACGACTCCCTGCATCCCCTGGCTACCGAAACGAGAAGAAACATCAGTAGCACCAAACTCCAAGGCAGGAGTATATCACTGTTCTGGATCAAAGCTCATGTAGGAATAGCCGGGAATGAGAGAGCCGATTGCCTGGCAAAGGAAGCTGCACTCCACACTAAAACCAAACCACACTACGACAACAGCCCGGTTTCATTCGTCAAGCGACAGATCCGAATGGACTCGCTTGACGAATGGAACAGCAGATACAGTACGGGTGAGACTGCGTCCGTCACAAAAATGTTCTTCCCAGATATTAAAAGAGCCTACCCGGTTATAAAAACTTTAACGGTGGAAAAGATACTCACCCAGGTACTCACGGGGCACGGTGGATTCTCAGCGTACCTGAACCGGTTCAGGTGCAAGGGGAGTCCATCGTGCATCTGTGAACCTAGTGCAAATGAGTCCATCGAACACATATTGTTTGAATGCCCAGTGTACTGTAAACAAAGATATGAAGTAGAAGTCGCTTTAGATTCAGTAATAAAACCTGAAAACATTCACACAATGTTGGCAGACAAAACAAAATGCAAGATATTACTAGAATATTGTACAAAGATAGCAAAAACAGTAATAAATAGGAATAAGGACATAACATAAGAATATGCTATACGCATATTATGATAATATGGCCAAATAGCATATTAAATTTGAAATAGTATAATTAATATATAAGAACAAACAATATCTAGAAATAAGAACCATGCAATTTGTAAAGAAACTCAACTGTAATGGAAATAAGAATTATGTAACTAGATTAGAAATTAAAAAATGTAATAGAAATAAGCAACATGTAACTAGAATAGAAATAAAAAACTGTAATAGAAATAAGAAATAGTAATAATAATAAAGTACCCAGTAGGAAAAATCTTCTCTAGTAAATAAAGTTAAACTGTCCTGTAATTCAATTAGCACCCAAAGTCCCTGATAATGTTAGGGGTAGCTCGCGGGCCGGGCCTGAGTGCGCCCGGACAGGAAAAAAAAAAAAAAAAAAAAAAAAAAAAAAACCTAACCTAACCTAACCTAACCTAACCTAACCTAACCTAACCTAACCTAACCTAACCTAACCTAACCTAACCTTTTTTTTTTTTTTTTTTTTTTTTTTTTTACGGGGAGGAAATCTTCCAAAGATTCCCAGGCCTCTTGTGGGAAAGGCCTGGGGTATGTGGGATTCTTACCCACTAAAACCTCCCCGGTGGCCGCCTTCCGCACGTCAGAGGGACTCCGGGCCCTCCCGAAGAACTCACCGGTGCCCCTCATGTGCCGCGCTCCCTCGCGGGAGCTCGCCCCGGGGGAGCAGATGGTCGCTCCCCCTGCACCCTCGCAGTGCACGGCGGCGGGGAGCCACGCCCGCCGCCGTCCTCCTCAGGGTCGTCGTCGTCAGGGAACGTCCGGGGCCCACACCCTGGACGTTCTCGACCCCGAGGGTAGCCCGTTGTTTTGGGCCCTGGGCATCAGGGCCGGGGGGCCCCGACGTGGCGCAGCACGGCGCCTACGTCGGCGAGCGGGATCGGCTCTCTCCCGATCCCGCTCGGCGGACTCCTTCTGGGACATGACTGTCTCGCAAAAGGAGGTCACAGCCCCCCACGCCGCTTCCCCGGACAGCATAGCCGATACTACGCTGCCCAGGGAGAGGTCCGATCCGATCCGGCGGACCAGGATCCGCCGCTCCGCGTCCCACGCGGGACACGCCTCGAGCGTGTGCTGGGCGGAATCCTGGTCTCCTCCACAGTGGTGGCAATTGGCCGTCGCTTCGCGTCCTATCTTGCACAGATAATCACTGAAACAGCCGTGTCCAGTGATGATCTGTGCAAGCCTGAAGGTGACTCGCCCCGTCTTCCTCCTCACCCAGGCTTCGAGGACCGGCAGGAGAGCGTTGACGACGCGTTTGCGCGCGTATCGCTCATCGGAGAGCCGCGCGCGCCACTCCGCGAACGCGCGCCTCCGTTCCCGCCGGCGTATGCCTTCGAGCGCTGGCGCCTCCTCGCCTCTCTGGCGGACTTCGCGGATCCGGTCATAGACCCTCGCGTCCATGTCCGCCAGTATGTCCAAGGGCGGGAAGCGCGCTAGGATCGTCGCCGCCTCAAAGGATACCGTGCGGTATCCTCGTGCGACCCGGATGGCCATCCTCCGCTGCAGGCTATAGATCTTGGTCCTGCAGCGTCGGATTCGTAACCGCGGAGCCCACACCGGGGCTCCGTAGACCACCACGGATCGCACGACCCCCGCGTAGAGGCGGCGAACTTCCTCGATCGGTCCCCCGAGGTTGGGCAGCAGTCTGTGCAGAGCACCCACTACCCTCTCGACCCGGGGGACTAGGCGCTCGAAGTGCTCCTCGAAGCCCCAGCGACTGTCCAGGGTGAGGCCTAGGTACTTCATGTACCGCCCCACCCGGACCGGCGAGTCACCGACGCGAACCCACGAGTCGGGCGGTTCCCTGCTCCTGGGCAGTCCGTGGAACCATAGCGCCTCGGTCTTGTGAGGCGCTATTTGAAGGCCCAACTCGTGGATCTTAGCGACGACCAATTCAACCCCAAGCTCGGCGAGCCTCGTGGTCCTCTCGAAACG
>CAJHVG010000086.1:0-28048 GCA_905147325.1 Notodonta dromedarius
ACCAGCAGTATTGGTAAGTAAAATTTAAAATTAGTTATAACAATTGACCAATTTAAAGAAATTTTGTATTCGCAGAACAACCAAATGTATGCGAATTGTCAGAGCTTAGGTGGATTTCAATAGAAATCCGTCTATGTCCCGTCCCTTAGGTTAGGTTAGGTTAGCAACTTTTTCGTTTTTTGGTGGGTCTACACCCTCGAGCGATACGTCGTTGGACGCGGGGCGACGAGGGGAGAGCGGGGCGAAAAAATTGCGTCAGAATTTGGAAGAAAAATTTAGAGTTATTGCCAAAAAAGTGTAAAAATTTCGAACTTTAATTAATTAAATTTTTTCAGAAATGAAATTTTCAGCGCCACAGCACTGAAAAGCAGCGGGAGCAGCCGACCAGCAGTATTGGTAAGTAAAATTTAAAATTAGTTATAACAATTGACCAATTTAAAGAAATTTTGTATTCGCAGAACAACCAAATGTATGCGAATTGTCAGAGCTTAGGTGGATTTCAATAGAAATCCGTCTATGTCCCGTCCCTTAGGTTAGGTTAGGTTAGCAACTTTTTCGTTTTTTGGTGGGTCTACACCCTCGAGCGATACGTCGTTGGACGCGGGGCGACGAGGGGAGAGCGGGGCGAAAAAATTGCGTCAGAATTTGGAAGAAAAATTTAGAGTTATTGCCAAAAAAGTGTAAAAATTTCGAACTTTAATTAATTAAATTTTTTCAGAAATGAAATTTTCAGCGCCACAGCACTGAAAAGCAGCGGGAGCAGCCGACCAGCAGTATTGGTAAGTAAAATTTAAAATTAGTTATAACAATTGACCAATTTAAAGAAATTTTGTATTCGCAGAACAACCAAATGTATGCGAATTGTCAGAGCTTAGGTGGATTTCAATAGAAATCCGTCTATGTCCCGTCCCTTAGGTTAGGTTAGGTTAGCAACTTTTTCGTTTTTTGGTGGGTCTACACCCTCGAGCGATACGTCGTTGGACGCGGGGCGACGAGGGGAGAGCGGGGCGAAAAAATTGCGTCAGAATTTGGAAGAAAAATTTAGAGTTATTGCCAAAAAAGTGTAAAAATTTCGAACTTTAATTAATTAAATTTTTTCAGAAATGAAATTTTCAGCGCCACAGCACTGAAAAGCAGCGGGAGCAGCCGACCAGCAGTATTGGTAAGTAAAATTTAAAATTAGTTATAACAATTGACCAATTTAAAGAAATTTTGTATTCGCAGAACAACCAAATGTATGCGAATTGTCAGAGCTTAGGTGGATTTCAATAGAAATCCGTCTATGTCCCGTCCCTTAGGTTAGGTTAGGTTAGCAACTTTTTCGTTTTTTGGTGGGTCTACACCCTCGAGCGATACGTCGTTGGACGCGGGGCGACGAGGGGAGAGCGGGGCGAAAAAATTGCGTCAGAATTTGGAAGAAAAATTTAGAGTTATTGCCAAAAAAGTGTAAAAATTTCGAACTTTAATTAATTAAATTTTTTCAGAAATGAAATTTTCAGCGCCACAGCACTGAAAAGCAGCGGGAGCAGCCGACCAGCAGTATTGGTAAGTAAAATTTAAAATTAGTTATAACAATTGACCAATTTAAAGAAATTTTGTATTCGCAGAACAACCAAATGTATGCGAATTGTCAGAGCTTAGGTGGATTTCAATAGAAATCCGTCTATGTCCCGTCCCTTAGGTTAGGTTAGGTTAGCAACTTTTTCGTTTTTTGGTGGGTCTACACCCTCGAGCGATACGTCGTTGGACGCGGGGCGACGAGGGGAGAGCGGGGCGAAAAAATTGCGTCAGAATTTGGAAGAAAAATTTAGAGTTATTGCCAAAAAAGTGTAAAAATTTCGAACTTTAATTAATTAAATTTTTTCAGAAATGAAATTTTCAGCGCCACAGCACTGAAAAGCAGCGGGAGCAGCCGACCAGCAGTATTGGTAAGTAAAATTTAAAATTAGTTATAACAATTGACCAATTTAAAGAAATTTTGTATTCGCAGAACAACCAAATGTATGCGAATTGTCAGAGCTTAGGTGGATTTCAATAGAAATCCGTCTATGTCCCGTCCCTTAGGTTAGGTTAGGTTAGCAACTTTTTCGTTTTTTGGTGGGTCTACACCCTCGAGCGATACGTCGTTGGACGCGGGGCGACGAGGGGAGAGCGGGGCGAAAAAATTGCGTCAGAATTTGGAAGAAAAATTTAGAGTTATTGCCAAAAAAGTGTAAAAATTTCGAACTTTAATTAATTAAATTTTTTCAGAAATGAAATTTTCAGCGCCACAGCACTGAAAAGCAGCGGGAGCAGCCGACCAGCAGTATTGGTAAGTAAAATTTAAAATTAGTTATAACAATTGACCAATTTAAAGAAATTTTGTATTCGCAGAACAACCAAATGTATGCGAATTGTCAGAGCTTAGGTGGATTTCAATAGAAATCCGTCTATGTCCCGTCCCTTAGGTTAGGTTAGGTTAGCAACTTTTTCGTTTTTTGGTGGGTCTACACCCTCGAGCGATACGTCGTTGGACGCGGGGCGACGAGGGGAGAGCGGGGCGAAAAAATTGCGTCAGAATTTGGAAGAAAAATTTAGAGTTATTGCCAAAAAAGTGTAAAAATTTCGAACTTTAATTAATTAAATTTTTTCAGAAATGAAATTTTCAGCGCCACAGCACTGAAAAGCAGCGGGAGCAGCCGACCAGCAGTATTGGTAAGTAAAATTTAAAATTAGTTATAACAATTGACCAATTTAAAGAAATTTTGTATTCGCAGAACAACCAAATGTATGCGAATTGTCAGAGCTTAGGTGGATTTCAATAGAAATCCGTCTATGTCCCGTCCCTTAGGTTAGGTTAGGTTAGCAACTTTTTCGTTTTTTGGTGGGTCTACACCCTCGAGCGATACGTCGTTGGACGCGGGGCGACGAGGGGAGAGCGGGGCGAAAAAATTGCGTCAGAATTTGGAAGAAAAATTTAGAGTTATTGCCAAAAAAGTGTAAAAATTTCGAACTTTAATTAATTAAATTTTTTCAGAAATGAAATTTTCAGCGCCACAGCACTGAAAAGCAGCGGGAGCAGCCGACCAGCAGTATTGGTAAGTAAAATTTAAAATTAGTTATAACAATTGACCAATTTAAAGAAATTTTGTATTCGCAGAACAACCAAATGTATGCGAATTGTCAGAGCTTAGGTGGATTTCAATAGAAATCCGTCTATGTCCCGTCCCTTAGGTTAGGTTAGGTTAGCAACTTTTTCGTTTTTTGGTGGGTCTACACCCTCGAGCGATACGTCGTTGGACGCGGGGCGACGAGGGGAGAGCGGGGCGAAAAAATTGCGTCAGAATTTGGAAGAAAAATTTAGAGTTATTGCCAAAAAAGTGTAAAAATTTCGAACTTTAATTAATTAAATTTTTTCAGAAATGAAATTTTCAGCGCCACAGCACTGAAAAGCAGCGGGAGCAGCCGACCAGCAGTATTGGTAAGTAAAATTTAAAATTAGTTATAACAATTGACCAATTTAAAGAAATTTTGTATTCGCAGAACAACCAAATGTATGCGAATTGTCAGAGCTTAGGTGGATTTCAATAGAAATCCGTCTATGTCCCGTCCCTTAGGTTAGGTTAGGTTAGCAACTTTTTCGTTTTTTGGTGGGTCTACACCCTCGAGCGATACGTCGTTGGACGCGGGGCGACGAGGGGAGAGCGGGGCGAAAAAATTGCGTCAGAATTTGGAAGAAAAATTTAGAGTTATTGCCAAAAAAGTGTAAAAATTTCGAACTTTAATTAATTAAATTTTTTCAGAAATGAAATTTTCAGCGCCACAGCACTGAAAAGCAGCGGGAGCAGCCGACCAGCAGTATTGGTAAGTAAAATTTAAAATTAGTTATAACAATTGACCAATTTAAAGAAATTTTGTATTCGCAGAACAACCAAATGTATGCGAATTGTCAGAGCTTAGGTGGATTTCAATAGAAATCCGTCTATGTCCCGTCCCTTAGGTTAGGTTAGGTTAGCAACTTTTTCGTTTTTTGGTGGGTCTACACCCTCGAGCGATACGTCGTTGGACGCGGGGCGACGAGGGGAGAGCGGGGCGAAAAAATTGCGTCAGAATTTGGAAGAAAAATTTAGAGTTATTGCCAAAAAAGTGTAAAAATTTCGAACTTTAATTAATTAAATTTTTTCAGAAATGAAATTTTCAGCGCCACAGCACTGAAAAGCAGCGGGAGCAGCCGACCAGCAGTATTGGTAAGTAAAATTTAAAATTAGTTATAACAATTGACCAATTTAAAGAAATTTTGTATTCGCAGAACAACCAAATGTATGCGAATTGTCAGAGCTTAGGTGGATTTCAATAGAAATCCGTCTATGTCCCGTCCCTTAGGTTAGGTTAGGTTAGCAACTTTTTCGTTTTTTGGTGGGTCTACACCCTCGAGCGATACGTCGTTGGACGCGGGGCGACGAGGGGAGAGCGGGGCGAAAAAATTGCGTCAGAATTTGGAAGAAAAATTTAGAGTTATTGCCAAAAAAGTGTAAAAATTTCGAACTTTAATTAATTAAATTTTTTCAGAAATGAAATTTTCAGCGCCACAGCACTGAAAAGCAGCGGGAGCAGCCGACCAGCAGTATTGGTAAGTAAAATTTAAAATTAGTTATAACAATTGACCAATTTAAAGAAATTTTGTATTCGCAGAACAACCAAATGTATGCGAATTGTCAGAGCTTAGGTGGATTTCAATAGAAATCCGTCTATGTCCCGTCCCTTAGGTTAGGTTAGGTTAGCAACTTTTTCGTTTTTTGGTGGGTCTACACCCTCGAGCGATACGTCGTTGGACGCGGGGCGACGAGGGGAGAGCGGGGCGAAAAAATTGCGTCAGAATTTGGAAGAAAAATTTAGAGTTATTGCCAAAAAAGTGTAAAAATTTCGAACTTTAATTAATTAAATTTTTTCAGAAATGAAATTTTCAGCGCCACAGCACTGAAAAGCAGCGGGAGCAGCCGACCAGCAGTATTGGTAAGTAAAATTTAAAATTAGTTATAACAATTGACCAATTTAAAGAAATTTTGTATTCGCAGAACAACCAAATGTATGCGAATTGTCAGAGCTTAGGTGGATTTCAATAGAAATCCGTCTATGTCCCGTCCCTTAGGTTAGGTTAGGTTAGCAACTTTTTCGTTTTTTGGTGGGTCTACACCCTCGAGCGATACGTCGTTGGACGCGGGGCGACGAGGGGAGAGCGGGGCGAAAAAATTGCGTCAGAATTTGGAAGAAAAATTTAGAGTTATTGCCAAAAAAGTGTAAAAATTTCGAACTTTAATTAATTAAATTTTTTCAGAAATGAAATTTTCAGCGCCACAGCACTGAAAAGCAGCGGGAGCAGCCGACCAGCAGTATTGGTAAGTAAAATTTAAAATTAGTTATAACAATTGACCAATTTAAAGAAATTTTGTATTCGCAGAACAACCAAATGTATGCGAATTGTCAGAGCTTAGGTGGATTTCAATAGAAATCCGTCTATGTCCCGTCCCTTAGGTTAGGTTAGGTTAGCAACTTTTTCGTTTTTTGGTGGGTCTACACCCTCGAGCGATACGTCGTTGGACGCGGGGCGACGAGGGGAGAGCGGGGCGAAAAAATTGCGTCAGAATTTGGAAGAAAAATTTAGAGTTATTGCCAAAAAAGTGTAAAAATTTCGAACTTTAATTAATTAAATTTTTTCAGAAATGAAATTTTCAGCGCCACAGCACTGAAAAGCAGCGGGAGCAGCCGACCAGCAGTATTGGTAAGTAAAATTTAAAATTAGTTATAACAATTGACCAATTTAAAGAAATTTTGTATTCGCAGAACAACCAAATGTATGCGAATTGTCAGAGCTTAGGTGGATTTCAATAGAAATCCGTCTATGTCCCGTCCCTTAGGTTAGGTTAGGTTAGCAACTTTTTCGTTTTTTGGTGGGTCTACACCCTCGAGCGATACGTCGTTGGACGCGGGGCGACGAGGGGAGAGCGGGGCGAAAAAATTGCGTCAGAATTTGGAAGAAAAATTTAGAGTTATTGCCAAAAAAGTGTAAAAATTTCGAACTTTAATTAATTAAATTTTTTCAGAAATGAAATTTTCAGCGCCACAGCACTGAAAAGCAGCGGGAGCAGCCGACCAGCAGTATTGGTAAGTAAAATTTAAAATTAGTTATAACAATTGACCAATTTAAAGAAATTTTGTATTCGCAGAACAACCAAATGTATGCGAATTGTCAGAGCTTAGGTGGATTTCAATAGAAATCCGTCTATGTCCCGTCCCTTAGGTTAGGTTAGGTTAGCAACTTTTTCGTTTTTTGGTGGGTCTACACCCTCGAGCGATACGTCGTTGGACGCGGGGCGACGAGGGGAGAGCGGGGCGAAAAAATTGCGTCAGAATTTGGAAGAAAAATTTAGAGTTATTGCCAAAAAAGTGTAAAAATTTCGAACTTTAATTAATTAAATTTTTTCAGAAATGAAATTTTCAGCGCCACAGCACTGAAAAGCAGCGGGAGCAGCCGACCAGCAGTATTGGTAAGTAAAATTTAAAATTAGTTATAACAATTGACCAATTTAAAGAAATTTTGTATTCGCAGAACAACCAAATGTATGCGAATTGTCAGAGCTTAGGTGGATTTCAATAGAAATCCGTCTATGTCCCGTCCCTTAGGTTAGGTTAGGTTAGCAACTTTTTCGTTTTTTGGTGGGTCTACACCCTCGAGCGATACGTCGTTGGACGCGGGGCGACGAGGGGAGAGCGGGGCGAAAAAATTGCGTCAGAATTTGGAAGAAAAATTTAGAGTTATTGCCAAAAAAGTGTAAAAATTTCGAACTTTAATTAATTAAATTTTTTCAGAAATGAAATTTTCAGCGCCACAGCACTGAAAAGCAGCGGGAGCAGCCGACCAGCAGTATTGGTAAGTAAAATTTAAAATTAGTTATAACAATTGACCAATTTAAAGAAATTTTGTATTCGCAGAACAACCAAATGTATGCGAATTGTCAGAGCTTAGGTGGATTTCAATAGAAATCCGTCTATGTCCCGTCCCTTAGGTTAGGTTAGGTTAGCAACTTTTTCGTTTTTTGGTGGGTCTACACCCTCGAGCGATACGTCGTTGGACGCGGGGCGACGAGGGGAGAGCGGGGCGAAAAAATTGCGTCAGAATTTGGAAGAAAAATTTAGAGTTATTGCCAAAAAAGTGTAAAAATTTCGAACTTTAATTAATTAAATTTTTTCAGAAATGAAATTTTCAGCGCCACAGCACTGAAAAGCAGCGGGAGCAGCCGACCAGCAGTATTGGTAAGTAAAATTTAAAATTAGTTATAACAATTGACCAATTTAAAGAAATTTTGTATTCGCAGAACAACCAAATGTATGCGAATTGTCAGAGCTTAGGTGGATTTCAATAGAAATCCGTCTATGTCCCGTCCCTTAGGTTAGGTTAGGTTAGCAACTTTTTCGTTTTTTGGTGGGTCTACACCCTCGAGCGATACGTCGTTGGACGCGGGGCGACGAGGGGAGAGCGGGGCGAAAAAATTGCGTCAGAATTTGGAAGAAAAATTTAGAGTTATTGCCAAAAAAGTGTAAAAATTTCGAACTTTAATTAATTAAATTTTTTCAGAAATGAAATTTTCAGCGCCACAGCACTGAAAAGCAGCGGGAGCAGCCGACCAGCAGTATTGGTAAGTAAAATTTAAAAATAGTTATAACAATTGACCAATTTAAAGAAATTTTGTATTCGCAGAACAACCAAATGTATGCGAATTGTCAGAGCTTAGGTGGATTTCAATAGAAATCCGTCTATGTCCCGTCCCTTAGGTTAGGTTAGGTTAGCAACTTTTTCGTTTTTTGGTGGGTCTACACCCTCGAGCGATACGTCGTTGGACGCGGGGCGACGAGGGGAGAGCGGGGCGAAAAAATTGCGTCAGAATTTGGAAGAAAAATTTAGAGTTATTGCCAAAAAAGTGTAAAAATTTCGAACTTTAATTAATTAAATTTTTTCAGAAATGAAATTTTCAGCGCCACAGCACTGAAAAGCAGCGGGAGCAGCCGACCAGCAGTATTGGTAAGTAAAATTTAAAATTAGTTATAACAATTGACCAATTTAAAGAAATTTTGTATTCGCAGAACAACCAAATGTATGCGAATTGTCAGAGCTTAGGTGGATTTCAATAGAAATCCGTCTATGTCCCGTCCCTTAGGTTAGGTTAGGTTAGCAACTTTTTCGTTTTTTGGTGGGTCTACACCCTCGAGCGATACGTCGTTGGACGCGGGGCGACGAGGGGAGAGCGGGGCGAAAAAATTGCGTCAGAATTTGGAAGAAAAATTTAGAGTTATTGCCAAAAAAGTGTAAAAATTTCGAACTTTAATTAATTAAATTTTTTCAGAAATGAAATTTTCAGCGCCACAGCACTGAAAAGCAGCGGGAGCAGCCGACCAGCAGTATTGGTAAGTAAAATTTAAAATAGTTATAACAATTGACCAATTTAAAGAAATTTTGTATTCGCAGAACAACCAAATGTATGCGAATTGTCAGAGCTTAGGTGGATTTCAATAGAAATCCGTCTATGTCCCGTCCCTTAGGTTAGGTTAGGTTAGCAACTTTTTCGTTTTTTGGTGGGTCTACACCCTCGAGCGATACGTCGTTGGACGCGGGGCGACGAGGGGAGAGCGGGGCGAAAAAATTGCGTCAGAATTTGGAAGAAAAATTTAGAGTTATTGCCAAAAAAGTGTAAAAATTTCGAACTTTAATTAATTAAATTTTTTCAGAAATGAAATTTTCAGCGCCACAGCACTGAAAAGCAGCGGGAGCAGCCGACCAGCAGTATTGGTAAGTAAAATTTAAAAATAGTTATAACAATTGACCAATTTAAAGAAATTTTGTATTCGCAGAACAACCAAATGTATGCGAATTGTCAGAGCTTAGGTGGATTTCAATAGAAATCCGTCTATGTCCCGTCCCTTAGGTTAGGTTAGGTTAGCAACTTTTTCGTTTTTTGGTGGGTCTACACCCTCGAGCGATACGTCGTTGGACGCGGGGCGACGAGGGGAGAGCGGGGCGAAAAAATTGCGTCAGAATTTGGAAGAAAAATTTAGAGTTATTGCCAAAAAAGTGTAAAAATTTCGAACTTTAATTAATTAAATTTTTTCAGAAATGAAATTTTCAGCGCCACAGCACTGAAAAGCAGCGGGAGCAGCCGACCAGCAGTATTGGTAAGTAAAATTTAAAAATAGTTATAACAATTGACCAATTTAAAGAAATTTTGTATTCGCAGAACAACCAAATGTATGCGAATTGTCAGAGCTTAGGTGGATTTCAATAGAAATCCGTCTATGTCCCGTCCCTTAGGTTAGGTTAGGTTAGCAACTTTTTCGTTTTTTGGTGGGTCTACACCCTCGAGCGATACGTCGTTGGACGCGGGGCGACGAGGGGAGAGCGGGGCGAAAAAATTGCGTCAGAATTTGGAAGAAAAATTTAGAGTTATTGCCAAAAAAGTGTAAAAATTTCGAACTTTAATTAATTAAATTTTTTCAGAAATGAAATTTTCAGCGCCACAGCACTGAAAAGCAGCGGGAGCAGCCGACCAGCAGTATTGGTAAGTAAAATTTAAAATAGTTATAACAATTGACCAATTTAAAGAAATTTTGTATTCGCAGAACAACCAAATGTATGCGAATTGTCAGAGCTTAGGTGGATTTCAATAGAAATCCGTCTATGTCCCGTCCCTTAGGTTAGGTTAGGTTAGCAACTTTTTCGTTTTTTGGTGGGTCTACACCCTCGAGCGATACGTCGTTGGACGCGGGGCGACGAGGGGAGAGCGGGGCGAAAAAATTGCGTCAGAATTTGGAAGAAAAATTTAGAGTTATTGCCAAAAAAGTGTAAAAATTTCGAACTTTAATTAATTAAATTTTTTCAGAAATGAAATTTTCAGCGCCACAGCACTGAAAAGCAGCGGGAGCAGCCGACCAGCAGTATTGGTAAGTAAAATTTAAAAATAGTTATAACAATTGACCAATTTAAAGAAATTTTGTATTCGCAGAACAACCAAATGTATGCGAATTGTCAGAGCTTAGGTGGATTTCAATAGAAATCCGTCTATGTCCCGTCCCTTAGGTTAGGTTAGGTTAGCAACTTTTTCGTTTTTTGGTGGGTCTACACCCTCGAGCGATACGTCGTTGGACGCGGGGCGACGAGGGGAGAGCGGGGCGAAAAAATTGCGTCAGAATTTGGAAGAAAAATTTAGAGTTATTGCCAAAAAAGTGTAAAAATTTCGAACTTTAATTAATTAAATTTTTTCAGAAATGAAATTTTCAGCGCCACAGCACTGAAAAGCAGCGGGAGCAGCCGACCAGCAGTATTGGTAAGTAAAATTTAAAATTAGTTATAACAATTGACCAATTTAAAGAAATTTTGTATTCGCAGAACAACCAAATGTATGCGAATTGTCAGAGCTTAGGTGGATTTCAATAGAAATCCGTCTATGTCCCGTCCCTTAGGTTAGGTTAGGTTAGCAACTTTTTCGTTTTTTGGTGGGTCTACACCCTCGAGCGATACGTCGTTGGACGCGGGGCGACGAGGGGAGAGCGGGGCGAAAAAATTGCGTCAGAATTTGGAAGAAAAATTTAGAGTTATTGCCAAAAAAGTGTAAAAATTTCGAACTTTAATTAATTAAATTTTTTCAGAAATGAAATTTTCAGCGCCACAGCACTGAAAAGCAGCGGGAGCAGCCGACCAGCAGTATTGGTAAGTAAAATTTAAAAATAGTTATAACAATTGACCAATTTAAAGAAATTTTGTATTCGCAGAACAACCAAATGTATGCGAATTGTCAGAGCTTAGGTGGATTTCAATAGAAATCCGTCTATGTCCCGTCCCTTAGGTTAGGTTAGGTTAGCAACTTTTTCGTTTTTTGGTGGGTCTACACCCTCGAGCGATACGTCGTTGGACGCGGGGCGACGAGGGGAGAGCGGGGCGAAAAAATTGCGTCAGAATTTGGAAGAAAAATTTAGAGTTATTGCCAAAAAAGTGTAAAAATTTCGAACTTTAATTAATTAAATTTTTTCAGAAATGAAATTTTCAGCGCCACAGCACTGAAAAGCAGCGGGAGCAGCCGACCAGCAGTATTGGTAAGTAAAATTTAAAAATAGTTATAACAATTGACCAATTTAAAGAAATTTTGTATTCGCAGAACAACCAAATGTATGCGAATTGTCAGAGCTTAGGTGGATTTCAATAGAAATCCGTCTATGTCCCGTCCCTTAGGTTAGGTTAGGTTAGCAACTTTTTCGTTTTTTGGTGGGTCTACACCCTCGAGCGATACGTCGTTGGACGCGGGGCGACGAGGGGAGAGCGGGGCGAAAAAATTGCGTCAGAATTTGGAAGAAAAATTTAGAGTTATTGCCAAAAAAGTGTAAAAATTTCGAACTTTAATTAATTAAATTTTTTCAGAAATGAAATTTTCAGCGCCACAGCACTGAAAAGCAGCGGGAGCAGCCGACCAGCAGTATTGGTAAGTAAAATTTAAAAATAGTTATAACAATTGACCAATTTAAAGAAATTTTGTATTCGCAGAACAACCAAATGTATGCGAATTGTCAGAGCTTAGGTGGATTTCAATAGAAATCCGTCTATGTCCCGTCCCTTAGGTTAGGTTAGGTTAGCAACTTTTTCGTTTTTTGGTGGGTCTACACCCTCGAGCGATACGTCGTTGGACGCGGGGCGACGAGGGGAGAGCGGGGCGAAAAAATTGCGTCAGAATTTGGAAGAAAAATTTAGAGTTATTGCCAAAAAAGTGTAAAAATTTCGAACTTTAATTAATTAAATTTTTTCAGAAATGAAATTTTCAGCGCCACAGCACTGAAAAGCAGCGGGAGCAGCCGACCAGCAGTATTGGTAAGTAAAATTTAAAAATAGTTATAACAATTGACCAATTTAAAGAAATTTTGTATTCGCAGAACAACCAAATGTATGCGAATTGTCAGAGCTTAGGTGGATTTCAATAGAAATCCGTCTATGTCCCGTCCCTTAGGTTAGGTTAGGTTAGCAACTTTTTCGTTTTTTGGTGGGTCTACACCCTCGAGCGATACGTCGTTGGACGCGGGGCGACGAGGGGAGAGCGGGGCGAAAAAATTGCGTCAGAATTTGGAAGAAAAATTTAGAGTTATTGCCAAAAAAGTGTAAAAATTTCGAACTTTAATTAATTAAATTTTTTCAGAAATGAAATTTTCAGCGCCACAGCACTGAAAAGCAGCGGGAGCAGCCGACCAGCAGTATTGGTAAGTAAAATTTAAAATTAGTTATAACAATTGACCAATTTAAAGAAATTTTGTATTCGCAGAACAACCAAATGTATGCGAATTGTCAGAGCTTAGGTGGATTTCAATAGAAATCCGTCTATGTCCCGTCCCTTAGGTTAGGTTAGGTTAGCAACTTTTTCGTTTTTTGGTGGGTCTACACCCTCGAGCGATACGTCGTTGGACGCGGGGCGACGAGGGGAGAGCGGGGCGAAAAAATTGCGTCAGAATTTGGAAGAAAAATTTAGAGTTATTGCCAAAAAAGTGTAAAAATTTCGAACTTTAATTAATTAAATTTTTTCAGAAATGAAATTTTCAGCGCCACAGCACTGAAAAGCAGCGGGAGCAGCCGACCAGCAGTATTGGTAAGTAAAATTTAAAAATAGTTATAACAATTGACCAATTTAAAGAAATTTTGTATTCGCAGAACAACCAAATGTATGCGAATTGTCAGAGCTTAGGTGGATTTCAATAGAAATCCGTCTATGTCCCGTCCCTTAGGTTAGGTTAGGTTAGCAACTTTTTCGTTTTTTGGTGGGTCTACACCCTCGAGCGATACGTCGTTGGACGCGGGGCGACGAGGGGAGAGCGGGGCGAAAAAATTGCGTCAGAATTTGGAAGAAAAATTTAGAGTTATTGCCAAAAAAGTGTAAAAATTTCGAACTTTAATTAATTAAATTTTTTCAGAAATGAAATTTTCAGCGCCACAGCACTGAAAAGCAGCGGGAGCAGCCGACCAGCAGTATTGGTAAGTAAAATTTAAAAATAGTTATAACAATTGACCAATTTAAAGAAATTTTGTATTCGCAGAACAACCAAATGTATGCGAATTGTCAGAGCTTAGGTGGATTTCAATAGAAATCCGTCTATGTCCCGTCCCTTAGGTTAGGTTAGGTTAGCAACTTTTTCGTTTTTTGGTGGGTCTACACCCTCGAGCGATACGTCGTTGGACGCGGGGCGACGAGGGGAGAGCGGGGCGAAAAAATTGCGTCAGAATTTGGAAGAAAAATTTAGAGTTATTGCCAAAAAAGTGTAAAAATTTCGAACTTTAATTAATTAAATTTTTTTCAGAAATGAAATTTTCAGCGCCACAGCACTGAAAAGCAGCGGGAGCAGCCGACCAGCAGTATTGGTAAGTAAAATTTAAAATAGTTATAACAATTGACCAATTTAAAGAAATTTTGTATTCGCAGAACAACCAAATGTATGCGAATTGTCAGAGCTTAGGTGGATTTCAATAGAAATCCGTCTATGTCCCGTCCCTTAGGTTAGGTTAGGTTAGCAACTTTTTCGTTTTTTGGTGGGTCTACACCCTCGAGCGATACGTCGTTGGACGCGGGGCGACGAGGGGAGAGCGGGGCGAAAAAATTGCGTCAGAATTTGGAAGAAAAATTTAGAGTTATTGCCAAAAAAGTGTAAAAATTTCGAACTTTAATTAATTAAATTTTTTCAGAAATGAAATTTTCAGCGCCACAGCACTGAAAAGCAGCGGGAGCAGCCGACCAGCAGTATTGGTAAGTAAAATTTAAAAATAGTTATAACAATTGACCAATTTAAAGAAATTTTGTATTCGCAGAACAACCAAATGTATGCGAATTGTCAGAGCTTAGGTGGATTTCAATAGAAATCCGTCTATGTCCCGTCCCTTAGGTTAGGTTAGGTTAGCAACTTTTTCGTTTTTTGGTGGGTCTACACCCTCGAGCGATACGTCGTTGGACGCGGGGCGACGAGGGGAGAGCGGGGCGAAAAAATTGCGTCAGAATTTGGAAGAAAAATTTAGAGTTATTGCCAAAAAAGTGTAAAAATTTCGAACTTTAATTAATTAAATTTTTTCAGAAATGAAATTTTCAGCGCCACAGCACTGAAAAGCAGCGGGAGCAGCCGACCAGCAGTATTGGTAAGTAAAATTTAAAATAGTTATAACAATTGACCAATTTAAAGAAATTTTGTATTCGCAGAACAACCAAATGTATGCGAATTGTCAGAGCTTAGGTGGATTTCAATAGAAATCCGTCTATGTCCCGTCCCTTAGGTTAGGTTAGGTTAGCAACTTTTTCGTTTTTTGGTGGGTCTACACCCTCGAGCGATACGTCGTTGGACGCGGGGCGACGAGGGGAGAGCGGGGCGAAAAAATTGCGTCAGAATTTGGAAGAAAAATTTAGAGTTATTGCCAAAAAAGTGTAAAAATTTCGAACTTTAATTAATTAAATTTTTTCAGAAATGAAATTTTCAGCGCCACAGCACTGAAAAGCAGCGGGAGCAGCCGACCAGCAGTATTGGTAAGTAAAATTTAAAAATAGTTATAACAATTGACCAATTTAAAGAAATTTTGTATTCGCAGAACAACCAAATGTATGCGAATTGTCAGAGCTTAGGTGGATTTCAATAGAAATCCGTCTATGTCCCGTCCCTTAGGTTAGGTTAGGTTAGCAACTTTTTCGTTTTTTGGTGGGTCTACACCCTCGAGCGATACGTCGTTGGACGCGGGGCGACGAGGGGAGAGCGGGGCGAAAAAATTGCGTCAGAATTTGGAAGAAAAATTTAGAGTTATTGCCAAAAAAGTGTAAAAATTTCGAACTTTAATTAATTAAATTTTTTCAGAAATGAAATTTTCAGCGCCACAGCACTGAAAAGCAGCGGGAGCAGCCGACCAGCAGTATTGGTAAGTAAAATTTAAAATAGTTATAACAATTGACCAATTTAAAGAAATTTTGTATTCGCAGAACAACCAAATGTATGCGAATTGTCAGAGCTTAGGTGGATTTCAATAGAAATCCGTCTATGTCCCGTCCCTTAGGTTAGGTTAGGTTAGCAACTTTTTCGTTTTTTGGTGGGTCTACACCCTCGAGCGATACGTCGTTGGACGCGGGGCGACGAGGGGAGAGCGGGGCGAAAAAATTGCGTCAGAATTTGGAAGAAAAATTTAGAGTTATTGCCAAAAAAGTGTAAAAATTTCGAACTTTAATTAATTAAATTTTTTCAGAAATGAAATTTTCAGCGCCACAGCACTGAAAAGCAGCGGGAGCAGCCGACCAGCAGTATTGGTAAGTAAAATTTAAAATTAGTTATAACAATTGACCAATTTAAAGAAATTTTGTATTCGCAGAACAACCAAATGTATGCGAATTGTCAGAGCTTAGGTGGATTTCAATAGAAATCCGTCTATGTCCCGTCCCTTAGGTTAGGTTAGGTTAGCAACTTTTTCGTTTTTTGGTGGGTCTACACCCTCGAGCGATACGTCGTTGGACGCGGGGCGACGAGGGGAGAGCGGGGCGAAAAAATTGCGTCAGAATTTGGAAGAAAAATTTAGAGTTATTGCCAAAAAAGTGTAAAAATTTCGAACTTTAATTAATTAAATTTTTTCAGAAATGAAATTTTCAGCGCCACAGCACTGAAAAGCAGCGGGAGCAGCCGACCAGCAGTATTGGTAAGTAAAATTTAAAATTAGTTATAACAATTGACCAATTTAAAGAAATTTTGTATTCGCAGAACAACCAAATGTATGCGAATTGTCAGAGCTTAGGTGGATTTCAATAGAAATCCGTCTATGTCCCGTCCCTTAGGTTAGGTTAGGTTAGCAACTTTTTCGTTTTTTGGTGGGTCTACACCCTCGAGCGATACGTCGTTGGACGCGGGGCGACGAGGGGAGAGCGGGGCGAAAAAATTGCGTCAGAATTTGGAAGAAAAATTTAGAGTTATTGCCAAAAAAGTGTAAAAATTTCGAACTTTAATTAATTAAATTTTTTCAGAAATGAAATTTTCAGCGCCACAGCACTGAAAAGCAGCGGGAGCAGCCGACCAGCAGTATTGGTAAGTAAAATTTAAAATTAGTTATAACAATTGACCAATTTAAAGAAATTTTGTATTCGCAGAACAACCAAATGTATGCGAATTGTCAGAGCTTAGGTGGATTTCAATAGAAATCCGTCTATGTCCCGTCCCTTAGGTTAGGTTAGGTTAGCAACTTTTTCGTTTTTTGGTGGGTCTACACCCTCGAGCGATACGTCGTTGGACGCGGGGCGACGAGGGGAGAGCGGGGCGAAAAAATTGCGTCAGAATTTGGAAGAAAAATTTAGAGTTATTGCCAAAAAAGTGTAAAAATTTCGAACTTTAATTAATTAAATTTTTTCAGAAATGAAATTTTCAGCGCCACAGCACTGAAAAGCAGCGGGAGCAGCCGACCAGCAGTATTGGTAAGTAAAATTTAAAAATAGTTATAACAATTGACCAATTTAAAGAAATTTTGTATTCGCAGAACAACCAAATGTATGCGAATTGTCAGAGCTTAGGTGGATTTCAATAGAAATCCGTCTATGTCCCGTCCCTTAGGTTAGGTTAGGTTAGCAACTTTTTCGTTTTTTGGTGGGTCTACACCCTCGAGCGATACGTCGTTGGACGCGGGGCGACGAGGGGAGAGCGGGGCGAAAAAATTGCGTCAGAATTTGGAAGAAAAATTTAGAGTTATTGCCAAAAAAGTGTAAAAATTTCGAACTTTAATTAATTAAATTTTTTCAGAAATGAAATTTTCAGCGCCACAGCACTGAAAAGCAGCGGGAGCAGCCGACCAGCAGTATTGGTAAGTAAAATTTAAAAATAGTTATAACAATTGACCAATTTAAAGAAATTTTGTATTCGCAGAACAACCAAATGTATGCGAATTGTCAGAGCTTAGGTGGATTTCAATAGAAATCCGTCTATGTCCCGTCCCTTAGGTTAGGTTAGGTTAGCAACTTTTTCGTTTTTTGGTGGGTCTACACCCTCGAGCGATACGTCGTTGGACGCGGGGCGACGAGGGGAGAGCGGGGCGAAAAAATTGCGTCAGAATTTGGAAGAAAAATTTAGAGTTATTGCCAAAAAAGTGTAAAAATTTCGAACTTTAATTAATTAAATTTTTTCAGAAATGAAATTTTCAGCGCCACAGCACTGAAAAGCAGCGGGAGCAGCCGACCAGCAGTATTGGTAAGTAAAATTTAAAAATAGTTATAACAATTGACCAATTTAAAGAAATTTTGTATTCGCAGAACAACCAAATGTATGCGAATTGTCAGAGCTTAGGTGGATTTCAATAGAAATCCGTCTATGTCCCGTCCCTTAGGTTAGGTTAGGTTAGCAACTTTTTCGTTTTTTGGTGGGTCTACACCCTCGAGCGATACGTCGTTGGACGCGGGGCGACGAGGGGAGAGCGGGGCGAAAAAATTGCGTCAGAATTTGGAAGAAAAATTTAGAGTTATTGCCAAAAAAGTGTAAAAATTTCGAACTTTAATTAATTAAATTTTTTCAGAAATGAAATTTTCAGCGCCACAGCACTGAAAAGCAGCGGGAGCAGCCGACCAGCAGTATTGGTAAGTAAAATTTAAAAATAGTTATAACAATTGACCAATTTAAAGAAATTTTGTATTCGCAGAACAACCAAATGTATGCGAATTGTCAGAGCTTAGGTGGATTTCAATAGAAATCCGTCTATGTCCCGTCCCTTAGGTTAGGTTAGGTTAGCAACTTTTTCGTTTTTTGGTGGGTCTACACCCTCGAGCGATACGTCGTTGGACGCGGGGCGACGAGGGGAGAGCGGGGCGAAAAAATTGCGTCAGAATTTGGAAGAAAAATTTAGAGTTATTGCCAAAAAAGTGTAAAAATTTCGAACTTTAATTAATTAAATTTTTTCAGAAATGAAATTTTCAGCGCCACAGCACTGAAAAGCAGCGGGAGCAGCCGACCAGCAGTATTGGTAAGTAAAATTTAAAAATAGTTATAACAATTGACCAATTTAAAGAAATTTTGTATTCGCAGAACAACCAAATGTATGCGAATTGTCAGAGCTTAGGTGGATTTCAATAGAAATCCGTCTATGTCCCGTCCCTTAGGTTAGGTTAGGTTAGCAACTTTTTCGTTTTTTGGTGGGTCTACACCCTCGAGCGATACGTCGTTGGACGCGGGGCGACGAGGGGAGAGCGGGGCGAAAAAATTGCGTCAGAATTTGGAAGAAAAATTTAGAGTTATTGCCAAAAAAGTGTAAAAATTTCGAACTTTAATTAATTAAATTTTTTCAGAAATGAAATTTTCAGCGCCACAGCACTGAAAAGCAGCGGGAGCAGCCGACCAGCAGTATTGGTAAGTAAAATTTAAAAATAGTTATAACAATTGACCAATTTAAAGAAATTTTGTATTCGCAGAACAACCAAATGTATGCGAATTGTCAGAGCTTAGGTGGATTTCAATAGAAATCCGTCTATGTCCCGTCCCTTAGGTTAGGTTAGGTTAGCAACTTTTTCGTTTTTTGGTGGGTCTACACCCTCGAGCGATACGTCGTTGGACGCGGGGCGACGAGGGGAGAGCGGGGCGAAAAAATTGCGTCAGAATTTGGAAGAAAAATTTAGAGTTATTGCCAAAAAAGTGTAAAAATTTCGAACTTTAATTAATTAAATTTTTTCAGAAATGAAATTTTCAGCGCCACAGCACTGAAAAGCAGCGGGAGCAGCCGACCAGCAGTATTGGTAAGTAAAATTTAAAAATAGTTATAACAATTGACCAATTTAAAGAAATTTTGTATTCGCAGAACAACCAAATGTATGCGAATTGTCAGAGCTTAGGTGGATTTCAATAGAAATCCGTCTATGTCCCGTCCCTTAGGTTAGGTTAGGTTAGCAACTTTTTCGTTTTTTGGTGGGTCTACACCCTCGAGCGATACGTCGTTGGACGCGGGGCGACGAGGGGAGAGCGGGGCGAAAAAATTGCGTCAGAATTTGGAAGAAAAATTTAGAGTTATTGCCAAAAAAGTGTAAAAATTTCGAACTTTAATTAATTAAATTTTTTCAGAAATGAAATTTTCAGCGCCACAGCACTGAAAAGCAGCGGGAGCAGCCGACCAGCAGTATTGGTAAGTAAAATTTAAAAATAGTTATAACAATTGACCAATTTAAAGAAATTTTGTATTCGCAGAACAACCAAATGTATGCGAATTGTCAGAGCTTAGGTGGATTTCAATAGAAATCCGTCTATGTCCCGTCCCTTAGGTTAGGTTAGGTTAGCAACTTTTTCGTTTTTTGGTGGGTCTACACCCTCGAGCGATACGTCGTTGGACGCGGGGCGACGAGGGGAGAGCGGGGCGAAAAAATTGCGTCAGAATTTGGAAGAAAAATTTAGAGTTATTGCCAAAAAAGTGTAAAAATTTCGAACTTTAATTAATTAAATTTTTTCAGAAATGAAATTTTCAGCGCCACAGCACTGAAAAGCAGCGGGAGCAGCCGACCAGCAGTATTGGTAAGTAAAATTTAAAAATAGTTATAACAATTGACCAATTTAAAGAAATTTTGTATTCGCAGAACAACCAAATGTATGCGAATTGTCAGAGCTTAGGTGGATTTCAATAGAAATCCGTCTATGTCCCGTCCCTTAGGTTAGGTTAGGTTAGCAACTTTTTCGTTTTTTGGTGGGTCTACACCCTCGAGCGATACGTCGTTGGACGCGGGGCGACGAGGGGAGAGCGGGGCGAAAAAATTGCGTCAGAATTTGGAAGAAAAATTTAGAGTTATTGCCAAAAAAGTGTAAAAATTTCGAACTTTAATTAATTAAATTTTTTCAGAAATGAAATTTTCAGCGCCACAGCACTGAAAAGCAGCGGGAGCAGCCGACCAGCAGTATTGGTAAGTAAAATTTAAAAATAGTTATAACAATTGACCAATTTAAAGAAATTTTGTATTCGCAGAACAACCAAATGTATGCGAATTGTCAGAGCTTAGGTGGATTTCAATAGAAATCCGTCTATGTCCCGTCCCTTAGGTTAGGTTAGGTTAGCAACTTTTTCGTTTTTTGGTGGGTCTACACCCTCGAGCGATACGTCGTTGGACGCGGGGCGACGAGGGGAGAGCGGGGCGAAAAAATTGCGTCAGAATTTGGAAGAAAAATTTAGAGTTATTGCCAAAAAAGTGTAAAAATTTCGAACTTTAATTAATTAAATTTTTTCAGAAATGAAATTTTCAGCGCCACAGCACTGAAAAGCAGCGGGAGCAGCCGACCAGCAGTATTGGTAAGTAAAATTTAAAATTAGTTATAACAATTGACCAATTTAAAGAAATTTTGTATTCGCAGAACAACCAAATGTATGCGAATTGTCAGAGCTTAGGTGGATTTCAATAGAAATCCGTCTATGTCCCGTCCCTTAGGTTAGGTTAGGTTAGCAACTTTTTCGTTTTTTGGTGGGTCTACACCCTCGAGCGATACGTCGTTGGACGCGGGGCGACGAGGGGAGAGCGGGGCGAAAAAATTGCGTCAGAATTTGGAAGAAAAATTTAGAGTTATTGCCAAAAAAGTGTAAAAATTTCGAACTTTAATTAATTAAATTTTTTCAGAAATGAAATTTTCAGCGCCACAGCACTGAAAAGCAGCGGGAGCAGCCGACCAGCAGTATTGGTAAGTAAAATTTAAAATTAGTTATAACAATTGACCAATTTAAAGAAATTTTGTATTCGCAGAACAACCAAATGTATGCGAATTGTCAGAGCTTAGGTGGATTTCAATAGAAATCCGTCTATGTCCCGTCCCTTAGGTTAGGTTAGGTTAGCAACTTTTTCGTTTTTTGGTGGGTCTACACCCTCGAGCGATACGTCGTTGGACGCGGGGCGACGAGGGGAGAGCGGGGCGAAAAAATTGCGTCAGAATTTGGAAGAAAAATTTAGAGTTATTGCCAAAAAAGTGTAAAAATTTCGAACTTTAATTAATTAAATTTTTTCAGAAATGAAATTTTCAGCGCCACAGCACTGAAAAGCAGCGGGAGCAGCCGACCAGCAGTATTGGTAAGTAAAATTTAAAAATAGTTATAACAATTGACCAATTTAAAGAAATTTTGTATTCGCAGAACAACCAAATGTATGCGAATTGTCAGAGCTTAGGTGGATTTCAATAGAAATCCGTCTATGTCCCGTCCCTTAGGTTAGGTTAGGTTAGCAACTTTTTCGTTTTTTGGTGGGTCTACACCCTCGAGCGATACGTCGTTGGACGCGGGGCGACGAGGGGAGAGCGGGGCGAAAAAATTGCGTCAGAATTTGGAAGAAAAATTTAGAGTTATTGCCAAAAAAGTGTAAAAATTTCGAACTTTAATTAATTAAATTTTTTCAGAAATGAAATTTTCAGCGCCACAGCACTGAAAAGCAGCGGGAGCAGCCGACCAGCAGTATTGGTAAGTAAAATTTAAAAATAGTTATAACAATTGACCAATTTAAAGAAATTTTGTATTCGCAGAACAACCAAATGTATGCGAATTGTCAGAGCTTAGGTGGATTTCAATAGAAATCCGTCTATGTCCCGTCCCTTAGGTTAGGTTAGGTTAGCAACTTTTTCGTTTTTTGGTGGGTCTACACCCTCGAGCGATACGTCGTTGGACGCGGGGCGACGAGGGGAGAGCGGGGCGAAAAAATTGCGTCAGAATTTGGAAGAAAAATTTAGAGTTATTGCCAAAAAAGTGTAAAAATTTCGAACTTTAATTAATTAAATTTTTTCAGAAATGAAATTTTCAGCGCCACAGCACTGAAAAGCAGCGGGAGCAGCCGACCAGCAGTATTGGTAAGTAAAATTTAAAAATAGTTATAACAATTGACCAATTTAAAGAAATTTTGTATTCGCAGAACAACCAAATGTATGCGAATTGTCAGAGCTTAGGTGGATTTCAATAGAAATCCGTCTATGTCCCGTCCCTT
The DNA here is from genome assembly GCA_905147325.1 of Notodonta dromedarius. Classification (NCBI taxonomy): domain Eukaryota; kingdom Metazoa; phylum Arthropoda; class Insecta; order Lepidoptera; family Notodontidae; genus Notodonta; species Notodonta dromedarius. The sequence goes on from CAJHVG010000086.1 coordinate 21,975, forward strand.
AGGTTAGGTTAGGTTAGCAACTTTTTCGTTTTTTGGTGGGTCTACACCCTCGAGCGATACGTCGTTGGACGCGGGGCGACGAGGGGAGAGCGGGGCGAAAAAATTGCGTCAGAATTTGGAAGAAAAATTTAGAGTTATTGCCAAAAAAGTGTAAAAATTTCGAACTTTAATTAATTAAATTTTTTCAGAAATGAAATTTTCAGCGCCACAGCACTGAAAAGCAGCGGGAGCAGCCGACCAGCAGTATTGGTAAGTAAAATTTAAAAATAGTTATAACAATTGACCAATTTAAAGAAATTTTGTATTCGCAGAACAACCAAATGTATGCGAATTGTCAGAGCTTAGGTGGATTTCAATAGAAATCCGTCTATGTCCCGTCCCTTAGGTTAGGTTAGGTTAGCAACTTTTTCGTTTTTTGGTGGGTCTACACCCTCGAGCGATACGTCGTTGGACGCGGGGCGACGAGGGGAGAGCGGGGCGAAAAAATTGCGTCAGAATTTGGAAGAAAAATTTAGAGTTATTGCCAAAAAAGTGTAAAAATTTCGAACTTTAATTAATTAAATTTTTTCAGAAATGAAATTTTCAGCGCCACAGCACTGAAAAGCAGCGGGAGCAGCCGACCAGCAGTATTGGTAAGTAAAATTTAAAAATAGTTATAACAATTGACCAATTTAAAGAAATTTTGTATTCGCAGAACAACCAAATGTATGCGAATTGTCAGAGCTTAGGTGGATTTCAATAGAAATCCGTCTATGTCCCGTCCCTTAGGTTAGGTTAGGTTAGCAACTTTTTCGTTTTTTGGTGGGTCTACACCCTCGAGCGATACGTCGTTGGACGCGGGGCGACGAGGGGAGAGCGGGGCGAAAAAATTGCGTCAGAATTTGGAAGAAAAATTTAGAGTTATTGCCAAAAAAGTGTAAAAATTTCGAACTTTAATTAATTAAATTTTTTCAGAAATGAAATTTTCAGCGCCACAGCACTGAAAAGCAGCGGGAGCAGCCGACCAGCAGTATTGGTAAGTAAAATTTAAAAATAGTTATAACAATTGACCAATTTAAAGAAATTTTGTATTCGCAGAACAACCAAATGTATGCGAATTGTCAGAGCTTAGGTGGATTTCAATAGAAATCCGTCTATGTCCCGTCCCTTAGGTTAGGTTAGGTTAGCAACTTTTTCGTTTTTTGGTGGGTCTACACCCTCGAGCGATACGTCGTTGGACGCGGGGCGACGAGGGGAGAGCGGGGCGAAAAAATTGCGTCAGAATTTGGAAGAAAAATTTAGAGTTATTGCCAAAAAAGTGTAAAAATTTCGAACTTTAATTAATTAAATTTTTTCAGAAATGAAATTTTCAGCGCCACAGCACTGAAAAGCAGCGGGAGCAGCCGACCAGCAGTATTGGTAAGTAAAATTTAAAATTAGTTATAACAATTGACCAATTTAAAGAAATTTTGTATTCGCAGAACAACCAAATGTATGCGAATTGTCAGAGCTTAGGTGGATTTCAATAGAAATCCGTCTATGTCCCGTCCCTTAGGTTAGGTTAGGTTAGCAACTTTTTCGTTTTTTGGTGGGTCTACACCCTCGAGCGATACGTCGTTGGACGCGGGGCGACGAGGGGAGAGCGGGGCGAAAAAATTGCGTCAGAATTTGGAAGAAAAATTTAGAGTTATTGCCAAAAAAGTGTAAAAATTTCGAACTTTAATTAATTAAATTTTTTCAGAAATGAAATTTTCAGCGCCACAGCACTGAAAAGCAGCGGGAGCAGCCGACCAGCAGTATTGGTAAGTAAAATTTAAAAATAGTTATAACAATTGACCAATTTAAAGAAATTTTGTATTCGCAGAACAACCAAATGTATGCGAATTGTCAGAGCTTAGGTGGATTTCAATAGAAATCCGTCTATGTCCCGTCCCTTAGGTTAGGTTAGGTTAGCAACTTTTTCGTTTTTTGGTGGGTCTACACCCTCGAGCGATACGTCGTTGGACGCGGGGCGACGAGGGGAGAGCGGGGCGAAAAAATTGCGTCAGAATTTGGAAGAAAAATTTAGAGTTATTGCCAAAAAAGTGTAAAAATTTCGAACTTTAATTAATTAAATTTTTTCAGAAATGAAATTTTCAGCGCCACAGCACTGAAAAGCAGCGGGAGCAGCCGACCAGCAGTATTGGTAAGTAAAATTTAAAAATAGTTATAACAATTGACCAATTTAAAGAAATTTTGTATTCGCAGAACAACCAAATGTATGCGAATTGTCAGAGCTTAGGTGGATTTCAATAGAAATCCGTCTATGTCCCGTCCCTTAGGTTAGGTTAGGTTAGCAACTTTTTCGTTTTTTGGTGGGTCTACACCCTCGAGCGATACGTCGTTGGACGCGGGGCGACGAGGGGAGAGCGGGGCGAAAAAATTGCGTCAGAATTTGGAAGAAAAATTTAGAGTTATTGCCAAAAAAGTGTAAAAATTTCGAACTTTAATTAATTAAATTTTTTCAGAAATGAAATTTTCAGCGCCACAGCACTGAAAAGCAGCGGGAGCAGCCGACCAGCAGTATTGGTAAGTAAAATTTAAAATTAGTTATAACAATTGACCAATTTAAAGAAATTTTGTATTCGCAGAACAACCAAATGTATGCGAATTGTCAGAGCTTAGGTGGATTTCAATAGAAATCCGTCTATGTCCCGTCCCTTAGGTTAGGTTAGGTTAGCAACTTTTTCGTTTTTTGGTGGGTCTACACCCTCGAGCGATACGTCGTTGGACGCGGGGCGACGAGGGGAGAGCGGGGCGAAAAAATTGCGTCAGAATTTGGAAGAAAAATTTAGAGTTATTGCCAAAAAAGTGTAAAAATTTCGAACTTTAATTAATTAAATTTTTTCAGAAATGAAATTTTCAGCGCCACAGCACTGAAAAGCAGCGGGAGCAGCCGACCAGCAGTATTGGTAAGTAAAATTTAAAATTAGTTATAACAATTGACCAATTTAAAGAAATTTTGTATTCGCAGAACAACCAAATGTATGCGAATTGTCAGAGCTTAGGTGGATTTCAATAGAAATCCGTCTATGTCCCGTCCCTTAGGTTAGGTTAGGTTAGCAACTTTTTCGTTTTTTGGTGGGTCTACACCCTCGAGCGATACGTCGTTGGACGCGGGGCGACGAGGGGAGAGCGGGGCGAAAAAATTGCGTCAGAATTTGGAAGAAAAATTTAGAGTTATTGCCAAAAAAGTGTAAAAATTTCGAACTTTAATTAATTAAATTTTTTCAGAAATGAAATTTTCAGCGCCACAGCACTGAAAAGCAGCGGGAGCAGCCGACCAGCAGTATTGGTAAGTAAAATTTAAAATTAGTTATAACAATTGACCAATTTAAAGAAATTTTGTATTCGCAGAACAACCAAATGTATGCGAATTGTCAGAGCTTAGGTGGATTTCAATAGAAATCCGTCTATGTCCCGTCCCTTAGGTTAGGTTAGGTTAGCAACTTTTTCGTTTTTTGGTGGGTCTACACCCTCGAGCGATACGTCGTTGGACGCGGGGCGACGAGGGGAGAGCGGGGCGAAAAAATTGCGTCAGAATTTGGAAGAAAAATTTAGAGTTATTGCCAAAAAAGTGTAAAAATTTCGAACTTTAATTAATTAAATTTTTTCAGAAATGAAATTTTCAGCGCCACAGCACTGAAAAGCAGCGGGAGCAGCCGACCAGCAGTATTGGTAAGTAAAATTTAAAAATAGTTATAACAATTGACCAATTTAAAGAAATTTTGTATTCGCAGAACAACCAAATGTATGCGAATTGTCAGAGCTTAGGTGGATTTCAATAGAAATCCGTCTATGTCCCGTCCCTTAGGTTAGGTTAGGTTAGCAACTTTTTCGTTTTTTGGTGGGTCTACACCCTCGAGCGATACGTCGTTGGACGCGGGGCGACGAGGGGAGAGCGGGGCGAAAAAATTGCGTCAGAATTTGGAAGAAAAATTTAGAGTTATTGCCAAAAAAGTGTAAAAATTTCGAACTTTAATTAATTAAATTTTTTCAGAAATGAAATTTTCAGCGCCACAGCACTGAAAAGCAGCGGGAGCAGCCGACCAGCAGTATTGGTAAGTAAAATTTAAAAATAGTTATAACAATTGACCAATTTAAAGAAATTTTGTATTCGCAGAACAACCAAATGTATGCGAATTGTCAGAGCTTAGGTGGATTTCAATAGAAATCCGTCTATGTCCCGTCCCTTAGGTTAGGTTAGGTTAGCAACTTTTTCGTTTTTTGGTGGGTCTACACCCTCGAGCGATACGTCGTTGGACGCGGGGCGACGAGGGGAGAGCGGGGCGAAAAAATTGCGTCAGAATTTGGAAGAAAAATTTAGAGTTATTGCCAAAAAAGTGTAAAAATTTCGAACTTTAATTAATTAAATTTTTTCAGAAATGAAATTTTCAGCGCCACAGCACTGAAAAGCAGCGGGAGCAGCCGACCAGCAGTATTGGTAAGTAAAATTTAAAAATAGTTATAACAATTGACCAATTTAAAGAAATTTTGTATTCGCAGAACAACCAAATGTATGCGAATTGTCAGAGCTTAGGTGGATTTCAATAGAAATCCGTCTATGTCCCGTCCCTTAGGTTAGGTTAGGTTAGCAACTTTTTCGTTTTTGGTGGGTCTACACCCTCGAGCGATACGTCGTTGGACGCGGGGCGACGAGGGGAGAGCGGGGCGAAAAAATTGCGTCAGAATTTGGAAGAAAAATTTAGAGTTATTGCCAAAAAAGTGTAAAAATTTCGAACTTTAATTAATTAAATTTTTTCAGAAATGAAATTTTCAGCGCCACAGCACTGAAAAGCAGCGGGAGCAGCCGACCAGCAGTATTGGTAAGTAAAATTTAAAATAGTTATAACAATTGACCAATTTAAAGAAATTTTGTATTCGCAGAACAACCAAATGTATGCGAATTGTCAGAGCTTAGGTGGATTTCAATAGAAATCCGTCTATGTCCCGTCCCTTAGGTTAGGTTAGGTTAGCAACTTTTTCGTTTTTTGGTGGGTCTACACCCTCGAGCGATACGTCGTTGGACGCGGGGCGACGAGGGGAGAGCGGGGCGAAAAAATTGCGTCAGAATTTGGAAGAAAAATTTAGAGTTATTGCCAAAAAAGTGTAAAAATTTCGAACTTTAATTAATTAAATTTTTTCAGAAATGAAATTTTCAGCGCCACAGCACTGAAAAGCAGCGGGAGCAGCCGACCAGCAGTATTGGTAAGTAAAATTTAAAAATAGTTATAACAATTGACCAATTTAAAGAAATTTTGTATTCGCAGAACAACCAAATGTATGCGAATTGTCAGAGCTTAGGTGGATTTCAATAGAAATCCGTCTATGTCCCGTCCCTTAGGTTAGGTTAGGTTAGCAACTTTTTCGTTTTTTGGTGGGTCTACACCCTCGAGCGATACGTCGTTGGACGCGGGGCGACGAGGGGAGAGCGGGGCGAAAAAATTGCGTCAGAATTTGGAAGAAAAATTTAGAGTTATTGCCAAAAAAGTGTAAAAATTTCGAACTTTAATTAATTAAATTTTTTCAGAAATGAAATTTTCAGCGCCACAGCACTGAAAAGCAGCGGGAGCAGCCGACCAGCAGTATTGGTAAGTAAAATTTAAAAATAGTTATAACAATTGACCAATTTAAAGAAATTTTGTATTCGCAGAACAACCAAATGTATGCGAATTGTCAGAGCTTAGGTGGATTTCAATAGAAATCCGTCTATGTCCCGTCCCTTAGGTTAGGTTAGGTTAGCAACTTTTTCGTTTTTTGGTGGGTCTACACCCTCGAGCGATACGTCGTTGGACGCGGGGCGACGAGGGGAGAGCGGGGCGAAAAAATTGCGTCAGAATTTGGAAGAAAAATTTAGAGTTATTGCCAAAAAAGTGTAAAAATTTCGAACTTTAATTAATTAAATTTTTTCAGAAATGAAATTTTCAGCGCCACAGCACTGAAAAGCAGCGGGAGCAGCCGACCAGCAGTATTGGTAAGTAAAATTTAAAAATAGTTATAACAATTGACCAATTTAAAGAAATTTTGTATTCGCAGAACAACCAAATGTATGCGAA
>CAJHVG010000087.1:0-27579 GCA_905147325.1 Notodonta dromedarius
CGTCGTTACCTATCTCATATGCAACAAAGATAGGTATACATAAGAGAAGGTAGTTATATAGTATGTTGCAGCTGGATTGCTATTACGTTGTATTGTATACTATAACCAAATGTATAATAAATATATTAGTATTTTTTATACATTTGGTTTAACATAGCGATGTGTGTAAGAAAAAGGCAGATGATTATGATGATACATTTGGGTTATCACTGCAGTCGGACTCTACCTACCCCTTCTTGGAATACAGGGCTTATGTTACACGTGTGTAAAGATAACTCTAAATTGAAAATTTAAAAACCCCCGATGCGACGACCTATTCATCAAATGTATAATTTACCTAGTTCTTCCAAATAATGAAGTTTGCGCGATTCATAACTCATCTCGCAAATTCATCTGGTACAACTAGTTTCGATGCCAGATTATGAAAGCGCCATTTACATAATTTGTTTTGGCTTCCTCATTTATAATCTGATGTACAATAATCAACAGAAAATCTGTGTAAAAGTAGTAATGAGACATTATTTTGTTATGACATTAGAATAGACAACGAATCTAAATATTGATGCCACGGAGGTTTAATTCCTAGTAAAATATTATCAATTATGATTCAATTTGATGTAATAACTCTGGTTGAGGCGGACGGGAGCAGCCCAGGGGAAGAATTTTCAATAACGCTAAAATTATTTTAAATTAGATTTGTTTTTTTTTTATATTTTTTCCCAATGGCGGAGCAGCGCCCACTAGAATTATTATAGCGTAATATTCCATGACCATTAACAAAACAAACAAAATTTTACGCATGCGCGTATCCATCATTTGAAACGTGACTTATGGAACGTCTTTAGTTCATACACAAATCTCTTATAAAAATTGATAAAATATACATTTTTTCCAGAATCAGGGAAACTTTTCAAAATTATAATATTGTAAAAAGCCAGTTCAGACTATTACGATCATTTAAAAATATAATAAATCGAAATCCAATAATCACAAATTTCGAATGGATTCGAGCCGTGGGAATTGGTTTTGGCCGTGAATGTGGCTTTTTTAACCTACAAAAGAGCTGATGATCTTCAAACGGCTGAACCGATTTTCATGAAACATAGCTAAGAACACTCTCGATCAGAATACCTATCTAACAAAAGAAACAAAATTGAAATCGGTTCATCAGCTTGGGCGCTACGTGGCTACAGACAGACACACAGATACACAGATACACAGATACACAGATACGCATGTTAAACTTATAACACCCCTCGTTTTTCGTCGGGGGTTAAAAAGAAAACATTCTTCTATATTTATTTGTCTAAGCGGATACCGCCATCTAGCGTCGAGCAGGTCGAAACATTATTTCTCTATGTTGTGCATAGATGGCGCTTTACTAAGTTTTTTCTTCGAATGTCCTTAATTTTAATAATTAAATTTCTTTCTCAGCTGATGGTGTACTCCGCTTCGAGCCGCAACCTTTCAGCAAGAAGTTAGAGTTGAACAGCTCTGGTAAAATACATTGTAAAGTGGCAGGCGGCGTCGCGCCCACTGTGCAATGGTATTTGGTAAGTAGCCATCTGAAAATATTTACATTAGTGCTGTCTGTAGTGTACAATGGTGTTTTGCTAGCCTTACCATATTTGGATACCGAGTACTATATTTGTTTAGAACACAGACCGTTAAGACATAGACGCCGTATAGCAGGTCACCCCGCTCGCCTAACATACGCATTGCCACTGCTTATTATGACTACACCCAATATTTTGATTGGTTCATTCACCATGACTTGGACCTTGCACTGGGTCAATCAAAATTCACTATCTTCCCGATTCCCCGCTGACTAGACGATTGCATTCTCATACTATAGTTGACGGAAGCGGTGTCTACTCTTATTGGTCTGTGGTTTCGAAGAAAATACACTGTGTAGTTGATACTACAATATTTTCATAGACATAAGCTAGCCTAGGATACAGTGGAGGGTGAAGGGAGCAGTCCATCCCTCCCGACGCAATTGTTTGATCTATACAAATAAATAAAATTGGAGTGTCTGTTTGTAATATCAAAATAACACCTTTTCACTAAATGCATATGAAAGTACATACGACACCTATAACAAAAACGCGATTTAAAAAATTTTTGTCTGTCTGTCTGTCTATCTGTCTGTCTGTCTGTCTGTCTGTCTGTGTGTTTGTTCCGGGTAATCTCCGAAACGGCTGGACCGATTTTGACGGGACTTTCACTGGCAGATAGCTGATGTTTTAAGGAGTAACTTAGGCTACTTTTGTTTTAGAAAATGAAATTTAAAAAAATTGGTCCTGTCGCTCGGGCTCAGAACGCGGGAGCGGGCTTTTTTGTTAAGTTAAATCCCACGCGGACGAAGTCGCGAGCTCAGCTAGTTTATATATAAACTTCGTACGTCCCGCGTGATCTTAAGCAGTTACCGTAGCCTATAGATGCTAGCAATACCAATGGCACTGTGGGAATGAAGGCGGTTTGGTAAAAAATCACCAATTTTTTATGTTTGAAACCATAAAAAACACAATTTTTTTATATTTGAAACCATGTTCTGAAAATTAGGTAAAAGTAAAGGCCCCCACCACCCTCAAATCTATATATTTCCCAACCCAATGCTTCCCCCCACCCGTCGCGGAGTGTGACAACAGCCGACTGTCCCCAGAACGACGAGGACCCGCTCCCGGAGGGGGTGGCCTCCACCAACGGCACGCTGCTGGTGGCGGAGGCGGAGCGCCGCCACGCCGCCCAGTACACCTGCAGGGCTACCGATGGAGACAAGGCCATCACGGCTAAGATTAACTTAGATGTTGTCGGTGAGTTCTTAGATCTAAGGCCCGTATTAATAAATCGATCTCAAGCCTGAGAGCGACATTGAGTACGCGTTTGACATTACATTTTGAACTAAGATTACAATAAGAATTTTAAGATCGCTCTCTGAATTGAGATTGATTTATCAATACGGACCTCTGACTTGAGATCGATATCTCAATAGAAAGCTTAGACTTGAGATCGATTTATCAATACAGAGCTTAGACTTGAGATCGATTTATCAATACAGAGCTTAGACTTGAGATCGATTTATCAATACAGGGCTTAGACTTGAAATCGATTTATCAATACAGAGCTTAGACTTGAGATCGATTTATCAATACAGTGCTTAGACTTGAAATCGATTTATCAATACAGAGCTTCGACTTGAGGTCGATTTATCAATACAGTGCTTAGACTTGAAATCGATTTATTAATACAGAGCTTAGACTTAGATCGATTTATCAATACAGACCATAGACTTGAGATCAATTTATCAATACGGACCTCAGATGAACTGTTTTTTTTTAATGGGCCCAGTGTCTCCGCGAATCCTGGAGCCGGCGCCGGGCCAGCAAGTGGCCGCGTCGTCAGGCCAGACCGCGGTCCTGGACTGCGTGGCCAGCGGGGACCCGCCGCTCACCACGCGTTGGGACAGGAATGGAGCTATACTGCACCAAAGACGTGAGTATTGCGCTATTTGACGACCGCTCGGCGCAGTGGTTCGTGCGCAGGCCGCTCGGCTCACTGCACATGGTGGTTGCGGGTTCAATTGTCGCCGGGGCAGTGGCGGATTTACCAGCAGGCTGAGTAGGCTGGAGCCTAGGGCGGCAAATTTAGGGACCGGTTTTTTTTTTTTGCTACCTCGTACATATCAAAAAGATTTCTGCATGACAGTTTTCTGATGTTTTACAGATAGAACTCTGCAACAAATATTGTCGATGACTTTTTTACCTGCAATTTCAATGATTTTTTTGGATTGTAACAATAATCTAGGATATGACAATTGTAGAGGTAAGGGCGGCAAAAACTTTACAACCTTTACCTTGGAAATTTGTAAATCCGCCACTGCGCGGGGGCCAATTTCGGAATGGCCTTTTCGTAATTCGCCCCGGTGTGGGTGTCACGGTCCATTCAAAGGTATAACATAGTACAAGCGTCGCTTAGTTTCGGACAATGCAGTTGGTGTGTCAGTCTGGCGATATTTATTTATTATAGTAGTGATAGCCGATTATTAAGCACGCGTCTTGCGGGCGCCAGGTCCTGAGTTCAAACCCTGGCTCGAAACTTTGGGTTTTTAGAATATTTGCCCAATTTTGATTGGCCCTTTCGAGGTCGAGCCGTGAATATACCAATCAAATAAAGAAGCTTGTAATTGGCATTTGCCTTTATATAATTATAATCTTACTAGCTGTGCCCCGCGACTCCGTCCGCGTTCTGTTGAAATTTTTCCTGAATTTTCTTTGCTATAAACCTCACGGAGCCCGAGACCTTTCCAACGAATGCAAAACCGTGGAAATCGGTTCGTGCGTTCTGGAGTTATAGCGTCAGGAAGGAAAACCCGATTTATTTTTATATAGTAGATTCACTCTGTAAAATTAGCCGTAAGCTCCCCAAACAAAATAAAATAAATAAATAAATTGTCAGATCCGGTCATACATATGCAGTGGCAATGCATATATATACTAGGTGAAACAGAAAGGGTATAGTAATTTTTTTTGCATCTTTACTTTGTAAATCTAGAACTATCGGCTTTGTGGGACAGTTGAAGTACTAAAGGATTTGTAGACTTGTGAAATCTGTCAACAGCTGTATTCCTATAACACCTTTTATTTTTCAAGTTCCCTCCGAATCTGATAGTTTTAGAATTACAAAGGTAAGTTTTAAAAAAAAGTATACCCTTTCTGTTTCAACCTGTAGTTAGGCGAGCGGGGCTGTCTGGCTATGCAGCGTCTACGGCTTAATGGTCTGTGACAGTATTATAATCTGTCTTTAACTTTTTTCTGTTTCAGAGGACGGTGTGTACGTGGAAGATGGTGTCAATGCGACTGCCTCGACGCGGTGTGTATAGAAGTCAAAATTACACTATTTTTTTGGTTATTTTGAAAGTTATTATAATAAATAATTATATGACAATAAACATCTCACAAAGGGCCTTTACATGTTGGACCCTTGTCCCGATGCAAGCCTTCCAAAGGACCGGGCAGAGCCCGTGATACAGAGAGAGAATAATATTAATATGGCCAGACTGACCACTGTATGGTCCCAAACTAAGCAACGCTTGTACTATAGATACCGTACAATGGACTGGGGGCGATCCAAGTGACACCCAGACTTGGGCAAATTAAGAAAAGACCATTTTCGAAATTTCCCCCGGCGGGAATCGAACCCACAACCACCATGTGCAGTGAGCCGAGCGGCCTACGCTCGAACCACTGCGCCAAGCGGTTGTCCGTTCGAGCTATAGTTATGTTATTGGCGGTATAACCAAGCTGGAGCAATTTATCTACGGATCCATTTGGTTGTGCTATGAAGTGGGCCTGGCCGCTTCGACCAATAAAAATGTAAAAAGTCAAGCCCGCTGAGTTACTTGCCCATCTCCTCAGTCGAGGTCGCGTTCATCCGGTTGTAGATATAAGAAATAGTACAATGTTACCCAAGGGGTGAAGGCGCCAATAGTTCGAGGGACAAAATAAGTCTTTCACCCGAAGTAAACACTGTGCTTTTCATTACGAATACAAGGAAAGTAAAAACAAAAACAGGAATCAGCTAAAGAAATAATACAAGGAAGTATGAACAATACTCTACAACTCGAAAAAACAAATGAAGGTCGGATTGCCATTTGCCGCCTATTTTTTTTTTTTTTCCGTTGGCCTGGTTCAATAGAAAAGTAAAAATATAACAAATTTATTTTTATTAATTTGACAGCTGTCAGTTGAAAGCGATTCTCCCTAGGGGTGAAAAGTATTAATTTCAACCCGCTCCTCAGGCAATTTCAGACCCACTTTCCGAGTATGAGTAATGAAAAATATATAATGTTATAATACTGTGTGTCTGTGTCGGCGCAGGCTGGAGCTCCTGTCGAACGGCTCGCTGGTGATCCGCGCGCTGTCGCCGCTGGACGCCGGACAGTACGGCTGCACGGCCGGCAGCCCCGCCGGGTTCGCGCGCGCAGAGCTCGCGCTCGCCGTGCTGCCCGGTCAGTACCGCACACACACCGCACACACCACCACACACACCACAGTACGGCTGCACGGCCGGCAGCCCCGCCGGGTTCGCGCGCGCAGAGCTCGCGCTCGCCGTGCTGCCCGGTCAGTACCGCACACACACCGCACACACCACCACACACACCACAGTACGGCTGCACGGCCGGCAGCCCCGCCGGGTTCGCGCGCGCAGAGCTCGCGCTCGCCGTGCTGCCCGGTCAGTACCGCACACACACCGCACACACCACCACACACACCACAGTACGGCTGCACGGCCGGCAGCCCCGCCGGGTTCGCGCGCGCAGAGCTCGCGCTCGCCGTGCTGCCCGGTCAGTACCGCACACACACCGCACACACCACCACACACACCACAGTACGGCTGCACGGCCGGCAGCCCCGCCGGGTTCGCGCGCGCAGAGCTCGCGCTCGCCGTGCTGCCCGGTCAGTACCGCACACACACCGCACACACCACCACACACACCACAGTACGGCTGCACGGCCGGCAGCCCCGCCGGGTTCGCGCGCGCAGAGCTCGCGCTCGCCGTGCTGCCCGGTCAGTACCGCACACACACCGCACACACCACCACACACACCACAGTACGGCTGCACGGCCGGCAGCCCCGCCGGGTTCGCGCGCGCAGAGCTCGCGCTCGCCGTGCTGCCCGGTCAGTACCGCACACACACCGCACACACCACCACACACACCACAGTACGGCTGCACGGCCGGCAGCCCCGCCGGGTTCGCGCGCGCAGAGCTCGCGCTCGCCGTGCTGCCCGGTCAGTACCGCACACACACCGCACACACCACCACACACACCACAGTACGGCTGCACGGCCGGCAGCCCCGCCGGGTTCGCGCGCGCAGAGCTCGCGCTCGCCGTGCTGCCCGGTCAGTACCGCACACACACCGCACACACCACCACACACACCACAGTACGGCTGCACGGCCGGCAGCCCCGCCGGGTTCGCGCGCGCAGAGCTCGCGCTCGCCGTGCTGCCCGGTCAGTACCGCACACACACCGCACACACCACCACACACACCACAGTACGGCTGCACGGCCGGCAGCCCCGCCGGGTTCGCGCGCGCAGAGCTCGCGCTCGCCGTGCTGCCCGGTCAGTACCGCACACACACCGCACACACCACCACACACACCACAGTACGGCTGCACGGCCGGCAGCCCCGCCGGGTTCGCGCGCGCAGAGCTCGCGCTCGCCGTGCTGCCCGGTCAGTACCGCACACACACCGCACACACCACCACACACACCACAGTACGGCTGCACGGCCGGCAGCCCCGCCGGGTTCGCGCGCGCAGAGCTCGCGCTCGCCGTGCTGCCCGGTCAGTACCGCACACACACCGCACACACCACCACACACACCACAGTACGGCTGCACGGCCGGCAGCCCCGCCGGGTTCGCGCGCGCAGAGCTCGCGCTCGCCGTGCTGCCCGGTCAGTACCGCACACACACCGCACACACCACCACACACACCACAGTACGGCTGCACGGCCGGCAGCCCCGCCGGGTTCGCGCGCGCAGAGCTCGCGCTCGCCGTGCTGCCCGGTCAGTACCGCACACACACCGCACACACCACCACACACACCACAGTACGGCTGCACGGCCGGCAGCCCCGCCGGGTTCGCGCGCGCAGAGCTCGCGCTCGCCGTGCTGCCCGGTCAGTACCGCACACACACCGCACACACCACCACACACACCACAGTACGGCTGCACGGCCGGCAGCCCCGCCGGGTTCGCGCGCGCAGAGCTCGCGCTCGCCGTGCTGCCCGGTCAGTACCGCACACACACCGCACACACCACCACACACACCACAGTACGGCTGCACGGCCGGCAGCCCCGCCGGGTTCGCGCGCGCAGAGCTCGCGCTCGCCGTGCTGCCCGGTCAGTACCGCACACACACCGCACACACCACCACACACACCACAGTACGGCTGCACGGCCGGCAGCCCCGCCGGGTTCGCGCGCGCAGAGCTCGCGCTCGCCGTGCTGCCCGGTCAGTACCGCACACACACCGCACACACCACCACACACACCACAGTACGGCTGCACGGCCGGCAGCCCCGCCGGGTTCGCGCGCGCAGAGCTCGCGCTCGCCGTGCTGCCCGGTCAGTACCGCACACACACCGCACACACCACCACACACACCACAGTACGGCTGCACGGCCGGCAGCCCCGCCGGGTTCGCGCGCGCAGAGCTCGCGCTCGCCGTGCTGCCCGGTCAGTACCGCACACACACCGCACACACCACCACACACACCACAGTACGGCTGCACGGCCGGCAGCCCCGCCGGGTTCGCGCGCGCAGAGCTCGCGCTCGCCGTGCTGCCCGGTCAGTACCGCACACACACCGCACACACCACCACACACACCACAGTACGGCTGCACGGCCGGCAGCCCCGCCGGGTTCGCGCGCGCAGAGCTCGCGCTCGCCGTGCTGCCCGGTCAGTACCGCACACACACCGCACACACCACCACACACACCACAGTACGGCTGCACGGCCGGCAGCCCCGCCGGGTTCGCGCGCGCAGAGCTCGCGCTCGCCGTGCTGCCCGGTCAGTACCGCACACACACCGCACACACCACCACACACACCACAGTACGGCTGCACGGCCGGCAGCCCCGCCGGGTTCGCGCGCGCAGAGCTCGCGCTCGCCGTGCTGCCCGGTCAGTACCGCACACACACCGCACACACCACCACACACACCACAGTACGGCTGCACGGCCGGCAGCCCCGCCGGGTTCGCGCGCGCAGAGCTCGCGCTCGCCGTGCTGCCCGGTCAGTACCGCACACACACCGCACACACCACCACACACACCACAGTACGGCTGCACGGCCGGCAGCCCCGCCGGGTTCGCGCGCGCAGAGCTCGCGCTCGCCGTGCTGCCCGGTCAGTACCGCACACACACCGCACACACCACCACACACACCACAGTACGGCTGCACGGCCGGCAGCCCCGCCGGGTTCGCGCGCGCAGAGCTCGCGCTCGCCGTGCTGCCCGGTCAGTACCGCACACACACCGCACACACCACCACACACACCACAGTACGGCTGCACGGCCGGCAGCCCCGCCGGGTTCGCGCGCGCAGAGCTCGCGCTCGCCGTGCTGCCCGGTCAGTACCGCACACACACCGCACACACCACCACACACACCACAGTACGGCTGCACGGCCGGCAGCCCCGCCGGGTTCGCGCGCGCAGAGCTCGCGCTCGCCGTGCTGCCCGGTCAGTACCGCACACACACCGCACACACCACCACACACACCACAGTACGGCTGCACGGCCGGCAGCCCCGCCGGGTTCGCGCGCGCAGAGCTCGCGCTCGCCGTGCTGCCCGGTCAGTACCGCACACACACCGCACACACCACCACACACACCACAGTACGGCTGCACGGCCGGCAGCCCCGCCGGGTTCGCGCGCGCAGAGCTCGCGCTCGCCGTGCTGCCCGGTCAGTACCGCACACACACCGCACACACCACCACACACACCACAGTACGGCTGCACGGCCGGCAGCCCCGCCGGGTTCGCGCGCGCAGAGCTCGCGCTCGCCGTGCTGCCCGGTCAGTACCGCACACACACCGCACACACCACCACACACACCACAGTACGGCTGCACGGCCGGCAGCCCCGCCGGGTTCGCGCGCGCAGAGCTCGCGCTCGCCGTGCTGCCCGGTCAGTACCGCACACACACCGCACACACCACCACACACACCACAGTACGGCTGCACGGCCGGCAGCCCCGCCGGGTTCGCGCGCGCAGAGCTCGCGCTCGCCGTGCTGCCCGGTCAGTACCGCACACACACCGCACACACCACCACACACACCACAGTACGGCTGCACGGCCGGCAGCCCCGCCGGGTTCGCGCGCGCAGAGCTCGCGCTCGCCGTGCTGCCCGGTCAGTACCGCACACACACCGCACACACCACCACACACACCACAGTACGGCTGCACGGCCGGCAGCCCCGCCGGGTTCGCGCGCGCAGAGCTCGCGCTCGCCGTGCTGCCCGGTCAGTACCGCACACACACCGCACACACCACCACACACACCACAGTACGGCTGCACGGCCGGCAGCCCCGCCGGGTTCGCGCGCGCAGAGCTCGCGCTCGCCGTGCTGCCCGGTCAGTACCGCACACACACCGCACACACCACCACACACACCACAGTACGGCTGCACGGCCGGCAGCCCCGCCGGGTTCGCGCGCGCAGAGCTCGCGCTCGCCGTGCTGCCCGGTCAGTACCGCACACACACCGCACACACCACCACACACACCACAGTACGGCTGCACGGCCGGCAGCCCCGCCGGGTTCGCGCGCGCAGAGCTCGCGCTCGCCGTGCTGCCCGGTCAGTACCGCACACACACCGCACACACCACCACACACACCACAGTACGGCTGCACGGCCGGCAGCCCCGCCGGGTTCGCGCGCGCAGAGCTCGCGCTCGCCGTGCTGCCCGGTCAGTACCGCACACACACCGCACACACCACCACACACACCACAGTACGGCTGCACGGCCGGCAGCCCCGCCGGGTTCGCGCGCGCAGAGCTCGCGCTCGCCGTGCTGCCCGGTCCGTACCGCACACATCCCGCACACACCACCACACACACCACAGTACGGCTGCACGGCCGGCAGCCCCGCCGGGTTCGCGCGCGCAGAGCTCGCGCTCGCCGTGCTGCCCGGTCAGTACCGCACACATACCGCACACACCACCACACACACCACAGTACGGCTGCACGGCCGGCAGCCCCGCCGGGTTCGCGCGCGCAGAGCTCGCGCTCGCCGTGCTGCCCGGTCAGTACCGCACACACACCGCACACACCACCACACACACCACAGTACGGCTGCACGGCCGGCAGCCCCGCCGGGTTCGCGCGCGCAGAGCTCGCGCTCGCCGTGCTGCCCGGTCAGTACCGCACACACACCGCACACACCACCACACACACCACAGTACGGCTGCACGGCCGGCAGCCCCGCCGGGTTCGCGCGCGCAGAGCTCGCGCTCGCCGTGCTGCCCGGTCAGTACCGCACACACACCGCACACACCACCACACACACCACAGTACGGCTGCACGGCCGGCAGCCCCGCCGGGTTCGCGCGCGCAGAGCTCGCGCTCGCCGTGCTGCCCGGTCAGTACCGCACACACACCGCACACACCACCACACACACCACAGTACGGCTGCACGGCCGGCAGCCCCGCCGGGTTCGCGCGCGCAGAGCTCGCGCTCGCCGTGCTGCCCGGTCAGTACCGCACACACACCGCACACACCACCACACACACCACAGTACGGCTGCACGGCCGGCAGCCCCGCCGGGTTCGCGCGCGCAGAGCTCGCGCTCGCCGTGCTGCCCGGTCAGTACCGCACACACACCGCACACACCACCACACACACCACAGTACGGCTGCACGGCCGGCAGCCCCGCCGGGTTCGCGCGCGCAGAGCTCGCGCTCGCCGTGCTGCCCGGTCAGTACCGCACACACACCGCACACACCACCACACACACCACAGTACGGCTGCACGGCCGGCAGCCCCGCCGGGTTCGCGCGCGCAGAGCTCGCGCTCGCCGTGCTGCCCGGTCAGTACCGCACACACACCGCACACACCACCACACACACCACAGTACGGCTGCACGGCCGGCAGCCCCGCCGGGTTCGCGCGCGCAGAGCTCGCGCTCGCCGTGCTGCCCGGTCAGTACCGCACACACACCGCACACACCACCACACACACCACAGTACGGCTGCACGGCCGGCAGCCCCGCCGGGTTCGCGCGCGCAGAGCTCGCGCTCGCCGTGCTGCCCGGTCAGTACCGCACACACACCGCACACACCACCACACACACCACAGTACGGCTGCACGGCCGGCAGCCCCGCCGGGTTCGCGCGCGCAGAGCTCGCGCTCGCCGTGCTGCCCGGTCAGTACCGCACACACACCGCACACACCACCACACACACCACAGTACGGCTGCACGGCCGGCAGCCCCGCCGGGTTCGCGCGCGCAGAGCTCGCGCTCGCCGTGCTGCCCGGTCAGTACCGCACACACACCGCACACACCACCACACACACCACAGTACGGCTGCACGGCCGGCAGCCCCGCCGGGTTCGCGCGCGCAGAGCTCGCGCTCGCCGTGCTGCCCGGTCAGTACCGCACACACACCGCACACACCACCACACACACCACAGTACGGCTGCACGGCCGGCAGCCCCGCCGGGTTCGCGCGCGCAGAGCTCGCGCTCGCCGTGCTGCCCGGTCAGTACCGCACACATACCGCACACACCACCACACACACCACAGTACGGCTGCACGGCCGGCAGCCCCGCCGGGTTCGCGCGCGCAGAGCTCGCGCTCGCCGTGCTGCCCGGTCAGTACCGCACACACACCGCACACACCACCACACACACCACAGTACGGCTGCACGGCCGGCAGCCCCGCCGGGTTCGCGCGCGCAGAGCTCGCGCTCGCCGTGCTGCCCGGTCAGTACCGCACACACACCGCACACACCACCACACACACCACAGTACGGCTGCACGGCCGGCAGCCCCGCCGGGTTCGCGCGCGCAGAGCTCGCGCTCGCCGTGCTGCCCGGTCAGTACCGCACACACACCGCACACACCACCACACACACCACAGTACGGCTGCACGGCCGGCAGCCCCGCCGGGTTCGCGCGCGCAGAGCTCGCGCTCGCCGTGCTGCCCGGTCAGTACCGCACACACACCGCACACACCACCACACACACCACAGTACGGCTGCACGGCCGGCAGCCCCGCCGGGTTCGCGCGCGCAGAGCTCGCGCTCGCCGTGCTGCCCGGTCAGTACCGCACACACACCGCACACACCACCACACACACCACAGTACGGCTGCACGGCCGGCAGCCCCGCCGGGTTCGCGCGCGCAGAGCTCGCGCTCGCCGTGCTGCCCGGTCAGTACCGCACACACACCGCACACACCACCACACACACCACAGTACGGCTGCACGGCCGGCAGCCCCGCCGGGTTCGCGCGCGCAGAGCTCGCGCTCGCCGTGCTGCCCGGTCAGTACCGCACACACACCGCACACACCACCACACACACCACAGTACGGCTGCACGGCCGGCAGCCCCGCCGGGTTCGCGCGCGCAGAGCTCGCGCTCGCCGTGCTGCCCGGTCAGTACCGCACACACACCGCACACACCACCACACACACCACAGTACGGCTGCACGGCCGGCAGCCCCGCCGGGTTCGCGCGCGCAGAGCTCGCGCTCGCCGTGCTGCCCGGTCAGTACCGCACACACACCGCACACACCACCACACACACCACAGTACGGCTGCACGGCCGGCAGCCCCGCCGGGTTCGCGCGCGCAGAGCTCGCGCTCGCCGTGCTGCCCGGTCAGTACCGCACACACACCGCACACACCACCACACACACCACAGTACGGCTGCACGGCCGGCAGCCACGCCGGGTTCGCGCGCGCAGAGCTCGCGCTCGCCGTGCTGCCCGGTCAGTACCGCACACATACCGCACACACCACCACACACACCACAGTACGGCTGCACGGCCGGCAGCCCCGCCGGGTTCGCGCGCGCAGAGCTCGCGCTCGCCGTGCTGCCCGGTCAGTACCGCACACACACCGCACACACCACCACACACACCACAGTACGGCTGCACGGCCGGCAGCCCCGCCGGGTTCGCGCGCGCAGAGCTCGCGCTCGCCGTGCTGCCCGGTCAGTACCGCACACACACCGCACACACCACCACACACACCACAGTACGGCTGCACGGCCGGCAGCCCCGCCGGGTTCGCGCGCGCAGAGCTCGCGCTCGCCGTGCTGCCCGGTCAGTACCGCACACACACCGCACACACCACCACACACACCACAGTACGGCTGCACGGCCGGCAGCCCCGCCGGGTTCGCGCGCGCAGAGCTCGCGCTCGCCGTGCTGCCCGGTCAGTACCGCACACACACCGCACACACCACCACACACACCACAGTACGGCTGCACGGCCGGCAGCCCCGCCGGGTTCGCGCGCGCAGAGCTCGCGCTCGCCGTGCTGCCCGGTCAGTACCGCACACACACCGCACACACCACCACACACACCACAGTACGGCTGCACGGCCGGCAGCCCCGCCGGGTTCGCGCGCGCAGAGCTCGCGCTCGCCGTGCTGCCCGGTCAGTACCGCACACACACCGCACACACCACCACACACACCACAGTACGGCTGCACGGCCGGCAGCCCCGCCGGGTTCGCGCGCGCAGAGCTCGCGCTCGCCGTGCTGCCCGGTCAGTACCGCACACACACCGCACACACCACCACACACACCACAGTACGGCTGCACGGCCGGCAGCCCCGCCGGGTTCGCGCGCGCAGAGCTCGCGCTCGCCGTGCTGCCCGGTCAGTACCGCACACACACCGCACACACCACCACACACACCACAGTACGGCTGCACGGCCGGCAGCCCCGCCGGGTTCGCGCGCGCAGAGCTCGCGCTCGCCGTGCTGCCCGGTCAGTACCGCACACACACCGCACACACCACCACACACACCACAGTACGGCTGCACGGCCGGCAGCCCCGCCGGGTTCGCGCGCGCAGAGCTCGCGCTCGCCGTGCTGCCCGGTCAGTACCGCACACACACCGCACACACCACCACACACACCACAGTACGGCTGCACGGCCGGCAGCCCCGCCGGGTTCGCGCGCGCAGAGCTCGCGCTCGCCGTGCTGCCCGGTCAGTACCGCACACACACCGCACACACCACCACACACACCACAGTACGGCTGCACGGCCGGCAGCCCCGCCGGGTTCGCGCGCGCAGAGCTCGCGCTCGCCGTGCTGCCCGGTCAGTACCGCACACACACCGCACACACCACCACACACACCACAGTACGGCTGCACGGCCGGCAGCCCCGCCGGGTTCGCGCGCGCAGAGCTCGCGCTCGCCGTGCTGCCCGGTCAGTACCGCACACATACCGCACACACCACCACACACACCACAGTACGGCTGCACGGCCGGCAGCCCCGCCGGGTTCGCGCGCGCAGAGCTCGCGCTCGCCGTGCTGCCCGGTCAGTACCGCACACATACCGCACACACCACCACACACACCACAGTACGGCTGCACGGCCGGCAGCCCCGCCGGGTTCGCGCGCGCAGAGCTCGCGCTCGCCGTGCTGCCCGGTCAGTACCGCACACACACCGCACACACCACCACACACACCACAGTACGGCTGCACGGCCGGCAGCCCCGCCGGGTTCGCGCGCGCAGAGCTCGCGCTCGCCGTGCTGCCCGGTCAGTACCGCACACACACCGCACACACCACCACACACACCACAGTACGGCTGCACGGCCGGCAGCCCCGCCGGGTTCGCGCGCGCAGAGCTCGCGCTCGCCGTGCTGCCCGGTCAGTACCGCACACACACCGCACACACCACCACACACACCACAGTACGGCTGCACGGCCGGCAGCCCCGCCGGGTTCGCGCGCGCAGAGCTCGCGCTCGCCGTGCTGCCCGGTCAGTACCGCACACACACCGCACACACCACCACACACACCACAGTACGGCTGCACGGCCGGCAGCCCCGCCGGGTTCGCGCGCGCAGAGCTCGCGCTCGCCGTGCTGCCCGGTCAGTACCGCACACACACCGCACACACCACCACACACACCACAGTACGGCTGCACGGCCGGCAGCCCCGCCGGGTTCGCGCGCGCAGAGCTCGCGCTCGCCGTGCTGCCCGGTCAGTACCGCACACACACCGCACACACCACCACACACACCACAGTACGGCTGCACGGCCGGCAGCCCCGCCGGGTTCGCGCGCGCAGAGCTCGCGCTCGCCGTGCTGCCCGGTCAGTACCGCACACACACCGCACACACCACCACACACACCACAGTACGGCTGCACGGCCGGCAGCCCCGCCGGGTTCGCGCGCGCAGAGCTCGCGCTCGCCGTGCTGCCCGGTCAGTACCGCACACACACCGCACACACCACCACACACACCACAGTACGGCTGCACGGCCGGCAGCCCCGCCGGGTTCGCGCGCGCAGAGCTCGCGCTCGCCGTGCTGCCCGGTCAGTACCGCACACACACCGCACACACCACCACACACACCACAGTACGGCTGCACGGCCGGCAGCCCCGCCGGGTTCGCGCGCGCAGAGCTCGCGCTCGCCGTGCTGCCCGGTCAGTACCGCACACACACCGCACACACCACCACACACACCACAGTACGGCTGCACGGCCGGCAGCCCCGCCGGGTTCGCGCGCGCAGAGCTCGCGCTCGCCGTGCTGCCCGGTCAGTACCGCACACACACCGCACACACCACCACACACACCACAGTACGGCTGCACGGCCGGCAGCCCCGCCGGGTTCGCGCGCGCAGAGCTCGCGCTCGCCGTGCTGCCCGGTCAGTACCGCACACACACCGCACACACCACCACACACACCACAGTACGGCTGCACGGCCGGCAGCCCCGCCGGGTTCGCGCGCGCAGAGCTCGCGCTCGCCGTGCTGCCCGGTCAGTACCGCACACACACCGCACACACCACCACACACACCACAGTACGGCTGCACGGCCGGCAGCCCCGCCGGGTTCGCGCGCGCAGAGCTCGCGCTCGCCGTGCTGCCCGGTCAGTACCGCACACACACCGCACACACCACCACACACACCACAGTACGGCTGCACGGCCGGCAGCCCCGCCGGGTTCGCGCGCGCAGAGCTCGCGCTCGCCGTGCTGCCCGGTCAGTACCGCACACATACCGCACACACCACCACACACACCACAGTACGGCTGCACGGCCGGCAGCCCCGCCGGGTTCGCGCGCGCAGAGCTCGCGCTCGCCGTGCTGCCCGGTCAGTACCGCACACACACCGCACACACCACCACACACACCACAGTACGGCTGCACGGCCGGCAGCCCCGCCGGGTTCGCGCGCGCAGAGCTCGCGCTCGCCGTGCTGCCCGGTCAGTACCGCACACACACCGCACACACCACCACACACACCACAGTACGGCTGCACGGCCGGCAGCCCCGCCGGGTTCGCGCGCGCAGAGCTCGCGCTCGCCGTGCTGCCCGGTCAGTACCGCACACACACCGCACACACCACCACACACACCACAGTACGGCTGCACGGCCGGCAGCCCCGCCGGGTTCGCGCGCGCAGAGCTCGCGCTCGCCGTGCTGCCCGGTCAGTACCGCACACACACCGCACACACCACCACACACACCACAGTACGGCTGCACGGCCGGCAGCCCCGCCGGGTTCGCGCGCGCAGAGCTCGCGCTCGCCGTGCTGCCCGGTCAGTACCGCACACACACCGCACACACCACCACACACACCACAGTACGGCTGCACGGCCGGCAGCCCCGCCGGGTTCGCGCGCGCAGAGCTCGCGCTCGCCGTGCTGCCCGGTCAGTACCGCACACACACCGCACACACCACCACACACACCACAGTACGGCTGCACGGCCGGCAGCCCCGCCGGGTTCGCGCGCGCAGAGCTCGCGCTCGCCGTGCTGCCCGGTCAGTACCGCACACACACCGCACACACCACCACACACACCACAGTACGGCTGCACGGCCGGCAGCCCCGCCGGGTTCGCGCGCGCAGAGCTCGCGCTCGCCGTGCTGCCCGGTCAGTACCGCACACACACCGCACACACCACCACACACACCACAGTACGGCTGCACGGCCGGCAGCCCCGCCGGGTTCGCGCGCGCAGAGCTCGCGCTCGCCGTGCTGCCCGGTCAGTACCGCACACACACCGCACACACCACCACACACACCACAGTACGGCTGCACGGCCGGCAGCCCCGCCGGGTTCGCGCGCGCAGAGCTCGCGCTCGCCGTGCTGCCCGGTCAGTACCGCACACATACCGCACACACCACCACACACACCACAGTACGGCTGCACGGCCGGCAGCCCCGCCGGGTTCGCGCGCGCAGAGCTCGCGCTCGCCGTGCTGCCCGGTCAGTACCGCACACACACCGCACACACCACCACACACACCACAGTACGGCTGCACGGCCGGCAGCCCCGCCGGGTTCGCGCGCGCAGAGCTCGCGCTCGCCGTGCTGCCCGGTCAGTACCGCACACACACCGCACACACCACCACACACACCACAGTACGGCTGCACGGCCGGCAGCCCCGCCGGGTTCGCGCGCGCAGAGCTCGCGCTCGCCGTGCTGCCCGGTCAGTACCGCACACACACCGCACACACCACCACACACACCACAGTACGGCTGCACGGCCGGCAGCCCCGCCGGGTTCGCGCGCGCAGAGCTCGCGCTCGCCGTGCTGCCCGGTCAGTACCGCACACACACCGCACACACCACCACACACACCACAGTACGGCTGCACGGCCGGCAGCCCCGCCGGGTTCGCGCGCGCAGAGCTCGCGCTCGCCGTGCTGCCCGGTCAGTACCGCACACACACCGCACACACCACCACACACACCACAGTACGGCTGCACGGCCGGCAGCCCCGCCGGGTTCGCGCGCGCAGAGCTCGCGCTCGCCGTGCTGCCCGGTCAGTACCGCACACATACCGCACACACCACCACACACACCACAGTACGGCTGCACGGCCGGCAGCCCCGCCGGGTTCGCGCGCGCAGAGCTCGCGCTCGCCGTGCTGCCCGGTCAGTACCGCACACACACCGCACACACCACCACACACACCACAGTACGGCTGCACGGCCGGCAGCCCCGCCGGGTTCGCGCGCGCAGAGCTCGCGCTCGCCGTGCTGCCCGGTCAGTACCGCACACACACCGCACACACCACCACACACACCACAGTACGGCTGCACGGCCGGCAGCCCCGCCGGGTTCGCGCGCGCAGAGCTCGCGCTCGCCGTGCTGCCCGGTCAGTACCGCACACACACCGCACACACCACCACACACACCACAGTACGGCTGCACGGCCGGCAGCCCCGCCGGGTTCGCGCGCGCAGAGCTCGCGCTCGCCGTGCTGCCCGGTCAGTACCGCACACACACCGCACACACCACCACACACACCACAGTACGGCTGCACGGCCGGCAGCCCCGCCGGGTTCGCGCGCGCAGAGCTCGCGCTCGCCGTGCTGCCCGGTCAGTACCGCACACACACCGCACACACCACCACACACACCACAGTACGGCTGCACGGCCGGCAGCCCCGCCGGGTTCGCGCGCGCAGAGCTCGCGCTCGCCGTGCTGCCCGGTCAGTACCGCACACACACCGCACACACCACCACACACACCACAGTACGGCTGCACGGCCGGCAGCCCCGCCGGGTTCGCGCGCGCAGAGCTCGCGCTCGCCGTGCTGCCCGGTCAGTACCGCACACACACCGCACACACCACCACACACACCACAGTACGGCTGCACGGCCGGCAGCCCCGCCGGGTTCGCGCGCGCAGAGCTCGCGCTCGCCGTGCTGCCCGGTCAGTACCGCACACACACCGCACACACCACCACACACACCACAGTACGGCTGCACGGCCGGCAGCCCCGCCGGGTTCGCGCGCGCAGAGCTCGCGCTCGCCGTGCTGCCCGGTCAGTACCGCACACACACCGCACACACCACCACACACACCACAGTACGGCTGCACGGCCGGCAGCCCCGCCGGGTTCGCGCGCGCAGAGCTCGCGCTCGCCGTGCTGCCCGGTCAGTACCGCACACACACCGCACACACCACCACACACACCACAGTACGGCTGCACGGCCGGCAGCCCCGCCGGGTTCGCGCGCGCAGAGCTCGCGCTCGCCGTGCTGCCCGGTCAGTACCGCACACACACCGCACACACCACCACACACACCACAGTACGGCTGCACGGCCGGCAGCCCCGCCGGGTTCGCGCGCGCAGAGCTCGCGCTCGCCGTGCTGCCCGGTCAGTACCGCACACACACCGCACACACCACCACACACACCACAGTACGGCTGCACGGCCGGCAGCCCCGCCGGGTTCGCGCGCGCAGAGCTCGCGCTCGCCGTGCTGCCCGGTCAGTACCGCACACACACCGCACACACCACCACACACACCACAGTACGGCTGCACGGCCGGCAGCCCCGCCGGGTTCGCGCGCGCAGAGCTCGCGCTCGCCGTGCTGCCCGGTCAGTACCGCACACATACCGCACACACCACCACACACACCACAGTACGGCTGCACGGCCGGCAGCCCCGCCGGGTTCGCGCGCGCAGAGCTCGCGCTCGCCGTGCTGCCCGGTCAGTACCGCACACACACCGCACACACCACCACACACACCACAGTACGGCTGCACGGCCGGCAGCCCCGCCGGGTTCGCGCGCGCAGAGCTCGCGCTCGCCGTGCTGCCCGGTCAGTACCGCACACACACCGCACACACCACCACACACACCACAGTACGGCTGCACGGCCGGCAGCCCCGCCGGGTTCGCGCGCGCAGAGCTCGCGCTCGCCGTGCTGCCCGGTCAGTACCGCACACACACCGCACACACCACCACACACACCACAGTACGGCTGCACGGCCGGCAGCCCCGCCGGGTTCGCGCGCGCAGAGCTCGCGCTCGCCGTGCTGCCCGGTCAGTACCGCACACACACCGCACACACCACCACACACACCACAGTACGGCTGCACGGCCGGCAGCCCCGCCGGGTTCGCGCGCGCAGAGCTCGCGCTCGCCGTGCTGCCCGGTCAGTACCGCACACACACCGCACACACCACCACACACACCACAGTACGGCTGCACGGCCGGCAGCCCCGCCGGGTTCGCGCGCGCAGAGCTCGCGCTCGCCGTGCTGCCCGGTCAGTACCGCACACACACCGCACACACCACCACACACACCACAGTACGGCTGCACGGCCGGCAGCCCCGCCGGGTTCGCGCGCGCAGAGCTCGCGCTCGCCGTGCTGCCCGGTCAGTACCGCACACACACCGCACACACCACCACACACACCACAGTACGGCTGCACGGCCGGCAGCCCCGCCGGGTTCGCGCGCGCAGAGCTCGCGCTCGCCGTGCTGCCCGGTCAGTACCGCACACACACCGCACACACCACCACACACACCACAGTACGGCTGCACGGCCGGCAGCCCCGCCGGGTTCGCGCGCGCAGAGCTCGCGCTCGCCGTGCTGCCCGGTCAGTACCGCACACATACCGCACACACCACCACACACACCACAGTACGGCTGCACGGCCGGCAGCCCCGCCGGGTTCGCGCGCGCAGAGCTCGCGCTCGCCGTGCTGCCCGGTCAGTACCGCACACACACCGCACACACCACCACACACACCACAGTACGGCTGCACGGCCGGCAGCCCCGCCGGGTTCGCGCGCGCAGAGCTCGCGCTCGCCGTGCTGCCCGGTCAGTACCGCACACACACCGCACACACCACCACACACACCACAGTACGGCTGCACGGCCGGCAGCCCCGCCGGGTTCGCGCGCGCAGAGCTCGCGCTCGCCGTGCTGCCCGGTCAGTACCGCACACACACCGCACACACCACCACACACACCACAGTACGGCTGCACGGCCGGCAGCCCCGCCGGGTTCGCGCGCGCAGAGCTCGCGCTCGCCGTGCTGCCCGGTCAGTACCGCACACACACCGCACACACCACCACACACACCACAGTACGGCTGCACGGCCGGCAGCCCCGCCGGGTTCGCGCGCGCAGAGCTCGCGCTCGCCGTGCTGCCCGGTCAGTACCGCACACACACCGCACACACCACCACACACACCACAGTACGGCTGCACGGCCGGCAGCCCCGCCGGGTTCGCGCGCGCAGAGCTCGCGCTCGCCGTGCTGCCCGGTCAGTACCGCACACACACCGCACACACCACCACACACACCACAGTACGGCTGCACGGCCGGCAGCCCCGCCGGGTTCGCGCGCGCAGAGCTCGCGCTCGCCGTGCTGCCCGGTCAGTACCGCACACACACCGCACACACCACCACACACACCACAGTACGGCTGCACGGCCGGCAGCCCCGCCGGGTTCGCGCGCGCAGAGCTCGCGCTCGCCGTGCTGCCCGGTCAGTACCGCACACACACCGCACACACCACCACACACACCACAGTACGGCTGCACGGCCGGCAGCCCCGCCGGGTTCGCGCGCGCAGAGCTCGCGCTCGCCGTGCTGCCCGGTCAGTACCGCACACACACCGCACACACCACCACACACACCACAGTACGGCTGCACGGCCGGCAGCCCCGCCGGGTTCGCGCGCGCAGAGCTCGCGCTCGCCGTGCTGCCCGGTCAGTACCGCACACACACCGCACACACCACCACACACACCACAGTACGGCTGCACGGCCGGCAGCCCCGCCGGGTTCGCGCGCGCAGAGCTCGCGCTCGCCGTGCTGCCCGGTCAGTACCGCACACACACCGCACACACCACCACACACACCACAGTACGGCTGCACGGCCGGCAGCCCCGCCGGGTTCGCGCGCGCAGAGCTCGCGCTCGCCGTGCTGCCCGGTCAGTACCGCACACACACCGCACACACCACCACACACACCACAGTACGGCTGCACGGCCGGCAGCCCCGCCGGGTTCGCGCGCGCAGAGCTCGCGCTCGCCGTGCTGCCCGGTCAGTACCGCACACACACCGCACACACCACCACACACCTTGTCATATACAGCCACACCACCACACACACCACACACTGCATACCGCCACACCACCGCTACCGCCACCACACCGCATATCGCTACACTACCACACACACCACACACCCCAAACACACATACATTGTTTGTTGATCGGAACCAAGTGAGAGTGAATCAGCTGATTATAATACAATTTGCGGTGTGTATTTATAATGTGTAGTTTTGTTGGGTGATGAGACAATATTGATATTATTATTATTGAATTTATTGAATGAATGATTGAATGTTGATATTATTATTATTTGCTATAAATCTACACGAAGTATTATACATCGAAGTTTGAGTGATGAATGGAATTTGACCCTGTATGTCCAGAGGGGGGCGGCGTGGCGGGCAAGGCGGTGGTGGTGTCCGTCTCCGTGGCGGGCGCCTACATGCTGCTGGTGCTGGCGCTGATGGTCTACTGCCGCCGCCGCCGGCTGCGCAGGCGTCAGAGAGGTACAGGTTCTTAATGATGTGGCGTATACAATTGACCTATCTACCAGGGGCCCAACTCTGTTCGATGTTCAAAACTGATGTAACGCGTGTCTGAATACGTCAGTTTTGACAGTTTTCCTAGAAATCTCAGTTCATCTATAGGCCACGGTGACTGCTTAACATTGGGCGGATCGTAAGCTTGTTTGATAACTTTGTTATACAGGTTGAAACAGTAAGGGTATACTTTTTTTTAAAACTTAACATTGTAATTCTAAAACTATCAGCTTTGGAGGAAACTTGAAAAGCAAAAGGTGTTACAGGGACACAGCTGTTGACAGATTTCACAAGTCTACAAAACCTTTAGTACTTCAACTGTCCCACAAAGCCGATAGTTTAAAATTTGCAAAGTAAAGTTACAAACATAAGTAGTATACCCTTTCTGTATAGAAGAAGTCTTCACCTAGTATAGAAGAAAATCCTAGCGTATGCCACGATTTCTTAAAAACTTTTCTATACTTCTGAACAGGCGAAAAGATGGAGCTGGAGATGACAGAAGGCAGGGAGAAGCTGGTGGAAGAGGGCGAGGACACTAAACAGAAGGGGAACGGCGCCGCGATACAAAATGGGAGACTACTGGCGCACGACACACGGGACAGCGGTAACACTTCTACTAACGCCATTCCACATAGGAAGTCCCGCGGAAAAATACGGAACTAAATTGTATAATAGTCGTTTCCATGCGAATGTTATTTAATAAATAAATAAATATCGCCAGACAAACACACCAACTGTACGGTCCCAAACTAAGCAACGCTTGTACTATGGGTACCGTACAATGGACTGGGGGCGATCCCAGTGACACCCAGACATGGGAAAATTACGGAAAGGCCATTTGCGAAATTAGCCCCGGCGGGAATCGAACCCGCAACCACCATGTGCAGTGAGTCGAGCGGCCTACGGTCGAACCACTGCGCCAAGCGGTCGTCAAATATTTGAATGTATTCTCATACTCTATCGAGTACATCTCGCGTCCAGTTGTTAAATAGTCCTAGCGCGTGAATTATTGCAAATTGACCCATATGCCAGTACCATAAGAGTCACAGCACGCGTCTTCCTGAAATAAACTCACTACACCGCACAGCTAAAAGAGCAACCAAAGAGTTACGATACGAAATTGAATAGAGTATTTTTAATTAAAATTACGCTCTTCGACAACAGAATGAACCATGAATTTATATTATAACTCTCTAGCCGCCCGAATGTTGGCAAGCTTGGCGGTGACCGGCTTGAACTCGAACATATATGCACTATATAATATTTATTATAATCTACAGGGGCAGACAACTCCGAGGTATCAGCCGTGTCCCGCGCGTCGAAGAAGTCTGGACATTTCGACCATCTGTCCATTCCGCGGACACTGCTCATAGACCAGATAACACTAGGTAAGTAGCCTAGCACACCCCCCTTGGCTAGGGGAGAGGCTGGACTGTAAATATACAACGTGTGAATATGTTTCAACAACCTATTAATACGCATTGTGACAGATTTTCAGAACGCATTTATTTTAGAGATATATATACAAGGTGACACATAATGGGTATACTTTTTTTTCTCAAAACTTATCTTTGTAATTCTAAAACCATCAGCTTTGGAGGGAACTTGAAAAACAAAATGTGTTATAGGAATACAGCTGTTGACCGATTTCACAAGTCTACAAAACCTTTAGTACTTCAACTGTCCCACAAAGCCGATAGTGTGAGATTTACAAAGTTAAGTTGCAAAAAAAATAGTATACCCATTTTGTATCATCTAGTATATACCCTTAAATGACACAAATATATTTTTTTTATTTAAAACAAAGCTTAATTTTGAAGAAAAGGTAGATATTTTGAAATAGTTTTTAAATTTCCCGCAAAAACATTTGAAAGCTGTCACTTGCCTTTGATTACGTCATAAACCGCAAAACAATGCCGGCGATCTGTTAAAGTTAATCGAATTTGTATATGTTTTTGAGATAATATAAAAAAGTATTATTCAAATTGTCAATAGCCTAGTAGTTAGAGAGCCGCCCTCGTAGCTGAGAGGTTCCGGGTTCGATCCCAATCCTGGCCATTAAACTATTGACGCGAGCCCACTCCTAACACAAGCATTAGCTTAGTTGGAGGGGCTAACGGGATTACTAGTAATGTGATAAACTCACATTGCTAGAAATCTTTTTAATAAGAAAACCAGCGCTGTCTAGGAACGCCCGAAAGAAGCGAAGCATTATAGTATTAAGCGTAGGGCACCGCAGATCTGACGTCATCGTGTAACGCTACGTCATCTGACGATTTGCACGGATAGAGTTGCTTCGCTCCAAAATTAATTGTAATGTTGGTAGGTCGCGGTGAGTTCGGCGAGGTGCTTCTAGCCAAGATAGATATGAGCAAGGTGGAGCAGCTGCGCGGCAAGGGGCCGGGGGCGGAGCCCGAGCTGAGGCAGGTGCTCGTCAAGGCGCTAACTACTAAAGACGAGGTTAGTACATTGTGGTCACCTTTATTTTTGTGAGGCGTATTATTCAAATTAAAAAAAAATATAAGAAAATTAATTATTAACAAATAAATTAAATTATATTAAAGTGTCTGTTTTGGTATATAATAAAAATGAATCTCTATTTCCTTGGTCATCGCATCACGCGTGAACGGATGGAACGATTTCGCTAATTCTTTTTTTTGTTGTGTTTATTGTCAGGAAAAGTTTCTTTCTTATGAAAGAAAAAGTTAAGAAAGTAGAGCGCAAAAATTTGAATTCAGTATTCGAAGTTAAGACAGGACAACGTCCGTCGGGTCAGCTAGTAAAAAAAAAGTAACATTATTTATTAATAAAAATATTTTAAAATAAATTGAATTAAATTGTCTGTTTGTTTTTTTACTAAATGTATAAGAAAGTATAAAGTAAATACAATAAAATATGAAATATATATTTTTTGACTGTCGGTCTGGGTCCGGCTAATCTCCGAAACGGCTGGACCGATTTTAACAGGACTTTCACTGGCAGATAGCCGATGTTATAACGTGCAACTTGGGCTTTTATGCAACATCTAGTAGGTAAATAAAAGTGTTGCAACCTTGTCGTGGCGTGTGGCAGGTGCAGCTCGCGGAGTTCCGGCGGCAGCTGGACATGTTCGGGCGCGTGCGACACGAGAATGTCGCACGACTGGTCGGGCTGTGCAACGACGCCGACCCGCACTACATGCTGCTCGAACACACCGAGTGGGTCAGTCGCCTTCCTTTCTTTTTATTTATCTATTCGGCCCGTATTAAAAATCAACCTTCTTCTTTCTTTAAAACGATGGCCCACCCAAGTTAATAGGTATTTCGCCAGTGTCAAGTAACAAATAGCAATAACAAACTCATTTAATAACAATACAATACAAAAATGTGACCGTCCACTTTAGAAAACCAAAATGGAGGCCACATCGCAACAATAATCAATCTCAAGTGTGAGAGCGATCTTGGAAATGTCATCCTAATGTCATCCCAGTAGAAAATGAGATATCGAACGCGTACAATGCGATCTAAATAAGAATAGGAATGTCAATAACCTCTATCTGTCAAATGTCACTTGAAAAGTATGGTTTGCAAAAAACTTATTTGCATATCAATAATAATAGTCTTACATCAAATTTAAATAAAAAAGTTAAATTAATTTATAATATTTAATTATTTAAAGTCATAATTCGTTGTTTTAAAACCAAACCATAACCTATTTATTTTATTTATGGCGCAAAGGCCAATAAAAAAGGAGAAATAAAGTCATGGCTAACAGAAAAAAATATTGAATACGACGATTGATTCACAAAAGCAGAACTTTTTCAAGTAATAAAAAGGAACAGACCGCTTATTTCACTCAACCTTTGCAAATAAATTTTATTTAAAACATATCTTGTTTTGCTCACCCTACCTAACTGGTTAGAATTGACAGCTATGACGTCACAATAGGGCGCAAAGTCGATCCTATTCTCATTTGAATCGCATAGTACTCAAGACCACTTTAAGACTTGAGATAGATTTATTATTACAGGCCTTAAAGGCCGGTGCCGCTTGGTTTTACTCTTCTTGAGTTGGAGATCTCCAAGGGACCTACTCTATTAACCGCTGGTATCTATCGACTGGCAATACGTCAAAACTGACGTATCGCGTCTCTGAATACGTTTTTTCAGTTTCACGATTTGCTCCAAGTGGATTAATACAGTATTATCACTGACCCCGAAGCCTGCAGCTATCTCTGAAGTGCTTTGTGATGCATCCGCTTCCACAATAGCCTTAATTCTTCATTTTCCACTTTGGTCTCCGGCCGTCCACGGTGTTGGTTCTGAAGGTCGAAATTTCCAGAACGAAAACGTTGAAACCAAAAACGTACCGTGCTTTCTTTTGCGACACCAGCGCCGTACACATCGTTAATCCTTCGAGCTGTTTCTGCAGCACTGGTGCCACGGTAGAACTCGTACTCGCAAC
>CAJHVG010000088.1:0-27479 GCA_905147325.1 Notodonta dromedarius
GGGGTCCGCGTCCAGACTGGACAGCGTCTCCCCCCAGCCCTCCTCCTTCGCCTGGACAATGGCCAGCTGCAGAGCCAGTTTGGCAGCTCTGTACTGCTCGTGCAGCTGGCCCTCCCTCACCAGATCCCGGACCGCCCGCCGGCGGCTGCGCTGGTACTCCCGCCTCGCCGCAGTGCATGCAGCGCGGAGGCAGGAGATCTCCGGCGACCACCAGTACACCGCCCGTCTCGGCGGGCGACGTCGGGATCGCGGCATTGCCGCGTCGCATACCACCGTGAGGGCGGTGCGGAAGCGGGTGGCGGACTCATCCACCCCCTCCACTCTGGTGGGCCGGGCACACCAGGCCTGAACTATGGCCGCCTCTTCCGCCATCTCCGGGTCGAGGCGGCTAATTGCCCACCGGGGGAACGCCTCCCCCCCGCGGGGGGAGGGTGACGCCACTGTCGTGGGGGAGGAGGAAGACACCTCGAACCGAATGTAGAGGTGGTCCGAGAGGGTCTCTACCTCCCCCAGCACACGCCAATTGCGCACGCGGCGTGCGACGGCTGGTGTGGCGAACGAGATGTCCACCACTGAGCCACCACTGTGCCGCACGCACGTGTGCGCCGTCCCAATGTTGAGGAGGGACAGTCCGGACTCGACTGCCCACTCCTCCACTGCTGCCCCCCGAGGGTCCGTCCGGACCTCCCCCCACGCCCTTGACTTGGCGTTGGGGTCGCCCACCACCACCACCGGGAGAGGGGCCATCCTCCTCACCACCGGGCCTAGCGCGTCTAAAAATGACTCTAGGTCCCGCAGCGGCCTGTTGGGGGAGAAGTATATGCCAATGATAGCATACTCTCCCCATTCGGCCGCCACATACCCGGCTCCCCTCTCCCTCACCACAACAGGGCCTCCCTCCGTCCGACCGACGATA
The DNA here is from genome assembly GCA_905147325.1 of Notodonta dromedarius. Lineage (NCBI taxonomy): Eukaryota > Metazoa > Arthropoda > Insecta > Lepidoptera > Notodontidae > Notodonta > Notodonta dromedarius. The sequence continues at coordinate 917 of CAJHVG010000088.1, forward strand.
GCCACGGAGCCATCCAGATCACCAGCCCAGTTGGCCGGGCTGGGACGAAATATGGCTCCGCGACAACGGCAACGTCAATGCCCCACTCCGCCATGGACTGCAAGAAAAGGTCTTGCGCCCCAGCGGAGTGGTTCAGGTTTCCCTGGAGGAAGCTGACATTGTCACACATTAGTGTTCCATGTCAGCTCCCTCCGACCTGTGGCCGCCGTCGGTTGTTGGGGCCCTTGTCCAAGGGGCCCCCTTGCCTTTCATGGAGGGGGGGTTGCAACTCTTCCCCCCCATTATGTGGTCCGCTGCCTTACCGGCATGGGCACAGACGGCGCAGCGCATTTCAGCTTTGCACGTCGCCGCTCTGTGACCCTCCTTCCCACACCGGTAGCATAGGCTGCCCCTGTCAGCCGCCGAGGGGCACAGCGGACGCGTGTGCCCGATCCCCATGCAGCGGAAGCACCGCATGGGCTTCGCGTCCAGGGCCAGCACCCGCACCGAGCTCCACCCTATGAGGAACCGGCCCGCTCCCACTAGGGTCTTCGCTACGGCGACCGGACACGACAGGAAAATGCTGCCGTCCCCGCCGCTGTCGGTGCGGATCTCCCCGGCCCTGATCTGGGCCGGTTCGCACCCCCCCTTTCTGGCCGCCTCCTGGACCACCTCTTCCCGCGTGATGGAGTCATCGAGGCCGACGATGCGCAAATCCGCACACTTCGTCGGCCTCCTGATGTCGGCCACGCCCGCCAAAGCCTCCTTCAGCCTTTCGGCTAGCAGGTCCGCCTTTTCGCCACCTTGTGACCCAGGAATCTCTACGATCCTGGCTCCGGTGGCGGTTTGGCGGACCGTGACTACATCAATCCCCAGCCCCGGGAGATCTATCTTCTCCCGAGCTGCGGCAAGGGCCCCGGCGTAAGTCATGCCCTCCTTTCCCGCCTCTGTCTGCAGCGTAATTACCACAGCGGCGGTCTTGGGGGGAGAAAGCTTAGCCTTACGGCCCTTCTTCCCCGTATTGGTGGCAGGGGGACCCTTCGCCTTGGCGGGGATGGGGGCCGCCGCCGGAGGAGAAGGCGAAGACTTCTTCCCCTTACCCTTGCCCTTTCGCGTAACGGTGGACCATTGCCCACCGTCTGCGGCTTGCGGAGGAGTGGCCATGGCCGGGGCCTGGCTCACCTCCTGAGACGTCTGCGGGGTAGGGAGGGCAGCCTCCACCCTCGTTTGGACTGTCTGGCGGGGTGCCACTCGCCCCTGCTTGCCCAACACCGGCGACCTGGACCTGGCCATTGCAGGCACCACAACAGGCACCCCAGTTGCCCGCTTGCTCCCCGACGCAAGAGGGGGGCGGACAATAGGAGCCGGGAGGAGCCTGCCCTCCAAACCCTCGAGGCGGGCATTCATCATCTCCCCGAGGGAGATGAGTAGGGACCGCTTCAGCTCCTCAATGGCCCCGGCAAAATCAGGTACCTGGGGAGCGCTCGTAGCCCTCGGAGGGGATTTTGGAGGGGCTGGAGCCTTCCTCTCGGAGTAGTCCCGACGGACTGCTCGAACTTCTGCCTTGAGCTCCTCCAGCTCCCTCCGAAGGTTGATGTTGTCCCTCTTAAGACGGCGAGTCTCCTCAGCAACCGTGCGGTCCGCCAAGCAGTCCACTATGTCCTGCAGGGATCTCGCCGCCTCCTTCAGGTCACGCACGCAGCCCCCCTGCAGGTGTTTCGACTTCAGGGCCACGTCAAGAACCTTAGCCACCTTCTCCCCTGCTTTTGCCCTCATAGTCTCAGCGTCCATGAACTCCACATCTTGGGGCCCACTGGACTCTGCGGCCAACTCTTTCGGGACTTTTTCCTTGAGGAAGGCTTGACTCCGCAATTTCTTGTTAAAGTCGGCCTCCTCCTCTTCCTCGCGGAGGCGACTTATGTCCAGTCGTGCTTTGGCCAGCCCGTAGTTATGGCCTGGAGCTCGGGCCTTCCCTCTCTTGGCCGCCGACACCCTCGCGGACTCGGCAACCTCGGTATCGGACCCCGAGTCCGACAACACACTCCGCTTGCGACGCGGGATAAAAGCGTCCGACTCCGAAGAAGCGGACATTGCGCCGCCTTCGTCCTGAGGACCAGCGCTCACCACAACAGGGGGAGGAAGAACCTCCTGCGCAGAACGGCCAGGCTTCATCGTAGCCCCAAGACGCTGGGTCCCCGACCCTTCTCCCTCAAACACGATACGAAGCGAGGAATTCACTCCGTGCATCTCACCCGACCCAGAAGGTCGCATTGTTGGCCCTAATAAGGGCCCTTTAAATATTGTGGGCTAACCGAGATTAACCCGCAACAAAACAACAACCAATCACAAGATAACTCCAACAGAACACAACAAAGACATCCAATAACCAGCCTTCTACTTTGGTTGTTGCACAGTGCACTTTAGCCGAACACCGGTCTGCCACTCCGTTACGGTGGTCAGAACCGGGTCGTTGCCCAGGGAACGCGACGAGGACGCAAGCACTGTGGGGGGTTCCCCAACCTAACCTAACCTAACCTAACCTAACCTAACCTAACCTAACCTAAACCTAACCTAACCTAACCTAACCTAACCTAACCTACCTAACCTAACCTAACCTAACCTAACCTAACCTAACCTAACCTAACCTAACCTAACCTAACCTAACCTAACCTAACCTAACCTAACCTAACCTAACCTAACCTAACCTAACCTAACCTAACCTAACCTAACCTAACCTAACCTAACCTAACCTAACCTAACCTAACCTAACCTAACCTAACCTAACCTAACCTAACCTAACCTAACCTAACCTAACCTAACCTAACCTAACCTAACCTAACCTAACCTAACCTAACCTCACCTAACCTAACCTAACCTAACCTAACCTAACCTAACCTAACCTAACCTAACCTAACCTAACCTAACCTAACCTAACCTAACCTAACCTAACCTAACCTAACCTAACCTAACCTAACCTAACCTAACCTAACCTAACCTAACCTAACCTAACCTAACCTAACCTAACCTAACCTAACCTAACCTAACCTAACCTAACCTAACCTAACCTAACCTAACCTAACCTAACCTAACCTAACCTAACCTAACCTAACCTAACCTAACCTAACCTAACCTAACCTAACCTAACCTAACCTAACCTAACCTAACCTAACCTAACCTAACCTAACCTAACCTAACCTAACCTAACCTAACCTAACCTAACCTAACCTAACCTAACCTAACCTAACCTAACCTAACCTAACCTAACCTAACCTAACCTAACCTAACCTAACCTAACCTAACCTAACCTAACCTAACCTAACCTAACCTAACCTAACCTAACCTAACCTAACCTCACCTAACCTAACCTAACCTAACCTAACCTAACCTAACCTAACCTAACCTAACCTAACCTAACCTAACCTAACCTAACCTAACCTAACCTAACCTAACCTAACCTAACCTAACCTAACCTAACCTAACCTAACCTAACCTAACCTAACCTAACCTAACCTAACCTAACCTAACCTAACCTAACCTAACCTAACCTAACCTAACCTAACCCAGTTGCGCCCCTGCCGCTGCTAACGTACCGCGCGCGCAGAGTCCGAAAATTGTGCTCCGGAACCCCTTTTTGCTCGAAAAATCCGCAAAAATAGAAAGTTACGTCCGATTTTGCCGTGTGATACACCAAACGGTGCGTGATTTTTAGGCCTAGCTGCCTACAAAAAAAATTTTGTGAAATTGTGAAGTTTCAGTGGTTTTTCAGTGGAAAAACACACTTTTTCGTGAATTTGAAACTTTAAGTGAGTGCGCTGCCGAAACTAGATCGACAACATATATCTTTTGATATATCGCCAGAAGCGCCTCCAGGAGCTCTACAAAGTGCTGCCCTCTCCGGATTTTTTGGACCTCAGCTCGCCGAATAATCGGCAAAAAAACAAGTACCACGTGGCCACGAGGTGCCAGTTCCCGTACCGTGCGAACACACCTGACCACCAGGATTGCTGCGCCACCCCGCGACGACAACGGAGGCACTTTTTTCGTCACCATAAGATAAGTAGTTTTAAAGATATTTAGTTTTAAAAATTTGCACTTTTTGTAAAAATTATATTTTGGAAAGTAGATCGATGACGCATATATTAAAATTCATTCTATGATAGAACATAAGGCAAAGTATCTGCATGAAAAATTTGGACAAAATCCACCTGGTAAATCATTTTATATCAATTTTCTAAGATTCCTCAAAATTTTCAAAAAATCCCCCTACTTCCCCTATCCCCCTTTTTTGGCCATAAAAATTACAAGTGTGTCTATTAAAAATCACTAAATCTGAAAATATTTTTTCCCAAAATTTTCATGCATTTTTAGATTTCTTACAACATTTCTCATATTTTGAATTAAGTTTATTTAACTTTAAAAATCCACACTGTATTTAAATTAAAAACTAAGGAGCGCAACAAATAGGCATCAACAAGACGCGTCCAACGAGCCCAAACACGACCTATATCGCGCCATAATCGCGAAAGTTTGACTTTAGTCGGCCATCTTGGCCGCCATCTTGAGTTTAATTATACAGCTGTAACTCCGGACTCCGTGGGCCGATTTGGATACGGTTTTGAGCCTACGTAATACCATTCGCAAACGGACCCCTGTGTGGCAGATTTGAGAAAATTATTGGACCCAAAACCGGACCCAATCTGGGACCCATAATAGATAGTAGTCAACGTGCTGATCAAAAAGAGCTCTCGCGCGTCTTCCTGCGACGACCGGCTCCGAAGCTATACAAGTTTTAAATTAGAGCGGCCATTTTGGTCCGCCATCTTGGAAAAACTCAAACAGTCATAACTCCGGAACCGTTAGGCGTAGAACGACGCGTTTTTCTTCTGTGAGATCAGCAAGGACAGCGCTATCTATAGAGTGCCATTTTACGACTCTACGTAGAGATTTAAATAAAATCGGACATAACTTTTTAGTTATAAGTCCAATCTCCACCGGAACTTTGCCGTATGGGAAGGTACTTACAGGGCTTTCCTGTAAATACTCTACCAAAGGATACGTAGAGTCGAAAAATAATTTAGACCTTATTTTCTCCGGCCCTATTGGTCGAACACTTTCGAAATCAATACGCTAGGGTAATCAGACGAGGCGCGCAATACCCGTACAGAAACGTGACTCTACATAGAGACAAAACTTTTTGACTTACCTGGGTGAGGCGTTGACCGACGAACCCGAAGCGCGACGAACCCGAAGCACGACGAACTGAAACAGAAAGGATAGAGTTAGTAAAGACGAAGTAACCTTGCTTTTTGACTGTTGTTTTCAACAATAATTTACACTTTTAATTTATATTATATACACTATACAATTTTATCCTATACACACTCTTTACACATTTTATAACATACAAATTTTTACCACGTTAACAAACGTTGGATTATACCGCGAGCTCTAACACGGTGGAAATGGAGCGCACCCCCATCAAGAAGTCCCCGGGAAAGATGGGCCAGGCTGGACCCGCCCTAAACAAAACTTTCTCAGCCCGGACGAGCACAGGTAAACCGGAAGGCGACAAGAGCCCCACCCAACCAAACCCACCGACCTCAAACCCAGCACCAAAGTCAGCGCGAGTCGCAAAGGCCAAAGACTACCTGCTTAAGGCAAAGTTTTGTATCAACGGCTCGCGAAACACCAAAACAGAAATAAAAAACGAGGTGATCAACGCCCTTGAAAAGCTTTACGGCTTGGTTAAGGAAGCGGAGCAGGTCAAGAAAGGAGGAGGAAAGGAAGACCCAGACCCGAAGACAGACCAAGGAAAGGAAAAGGAAGAGAAGAAAGAAAATGATGACAAATGGAAGGAAAAGTTGGAAGAAAACAACAAATTGTTGGTAGAACATTCAAAACTAATAAAGGAGCTGACGACCGTGTGTAAGCCACACGGCGACCTGGGTACGGCAAACCAAAAGGAAATGATGGCAAAAATTATGGCCATAGGCAAGTCTACGGACGAAATTAAGGGGCAGATATCCAAACTGAAAACGGAAGCTCCCTCACATGCAGAGGCCCCAAAACCGTCCCAGCCGCCCCACGAAGAACTGATGGCTGAAGTAAAGGCCATAAAGCAAGCCACGGACAACATAATAGAGCAAATCTCCGAAATGAGGGTGGAGGTCCCCTCATATGCGGAGATGCTATCCAGGAGGGTCGAAAAGGAAACAGGGAAAGAACGAGAAGCGCTTCACTCGGTGGTAATCTCTTCGAAAAACGAACAGGAAACCGGAGAGGAAGTATTGGAGAGAGTGAGGAAAGCAGTGGACGCAAAAGAGGGCTGGGTAAAAGTAGAAAGGGTACGAAAGGCGAAAGACCGAAAAATAATAATGGGGTGTAAGACGCAGGAAGAGAGGAGGAAGATCAAGGAGAGACTGGAAGCAGTGGGAGAGCACCTCGTCGTAGAGGAAGTGAAAAATAAAGACCCTCTCCTGATCCTGAAGGAAGTGCTCGTAGTGCACACAGATGAAGAAGTCATCAAAGCCTTCAGAAATCAAAACAGGGACATTTTTCGCGACCTCGGAGGCGAGGAAGACAGGATTGTCGTAAAATACCGAAGAAGGGTCCGAAACCCCCTCAAAGGCCACGTCATCATCAGCGTCTCTCCCAAGATTTGGAAAAGAACGATGGAGAAAACGAAGGTACGGATTGACCTACAAACAATACACGTAGAGGACCAAACCCCACTGGTGCAATGCACCCGATGCCTGGGGTATGGGCACGGAAAACGCCATTGCAGGGAGACAGCGGACCTGTGCAGTCATTGCGGAGGTCCACATCTCAGAGCGGACTGCCCAGACAGGCTGATGGGAGAGACACCAGTGTGCAGAAATTGTAAACTGGCCAAGAGGGAGAATAGTGCTCACAACGCCTTCAGCAAAGAATGTCCAATCCACAAGAAATGGGACCTACTAGCAAGAGCCTCTGTGGCATATTGCTAAGGTGGTAACAGGCAACACAACGTATAAAATTATACAGGCAAACCTCCAACGAAGCCAACTAGCCACAAACGAGCTCCTGCTGGAAGCAACAAAGCGGAAAGCTGCAATAGTACTGCTCCAGGAACCATATACCGGAAACACAGGCAGAATGAGGAGTTACCAGGGCGTAAGGGTCTTTCAGAGCTCAGAGGGAGGAGAAGGGAGAGTCAAGGCGGCAATAGCCGTCTTTGACGAACACCTAGACATTGAACAACACCTGCAGCTCACCACGAATAACATCCTCGTGGTGAGTATCCAAACTAGAGCCTGGAAGATCACGCTGGTATCCTATTACTTTGAACCCGACAAACCGATGGAGCCCTACCTCGAACACCTGAGAGTAGTCGAGCGCACACTAGGATCAGAAAAACTCATAATTGGAGGTGATGCAAATGCCAAGAGCACGTGGTGGGGCAGCATAAACGAGGACTCCAGAGGCGAGGAAATGTGTAAAGCGATGGACGAGATAGGCCTACAAATCCTAAACACCGGCGACACCCCCACTTTCGACACTATAAGAGGGGGAAAAAGGTACAGCAGCCATGTCGACGTAACAGCCTGTTCGACAGACATGCTATGCCATGTGGATACATGGCGAGTGGAAGAATGCCTCACAAGCTCGGACCATAACGGCATACTCTTTAACGTAAAACTACAAAAATCCAAAGGAATGAAAATCAAAAGAACAACTAGAATATATAACACGAAAAAGGCAAATTGGGACCAATTTCGTGAGAAAATGGTCCAAATTATGCAAGAAAGAAAAATAACAATACAGGAAATAGATAAACTAAACAACAAAGACCATATAGATATCACAATAGAGACATACACAAAAATAATCACAGAAATATGCAAACATACAATCCCTAAGAAAAAGAGTAAAGAAACACTTACCATCCCATGGTGGTCCGATGAACTCGCGGAGATGAAAAAGCAGGTCAGCACGAGGAGAAGAAGAATCAGGAACGCAGCGCCAGTCCGAAGAGCGATGGTTGTCAGCCTATACCTAAAACAAAAAGAGAAATACGAGTTAGCCGTAAAGGAAGCTCAAGTGGCTAGTTGGAAGGAATTTTGCGGGAAACAGGATAGGGAAGGGGTATGGGAGGGAATATACAGGATCATAGGAAGATCCACAAAGAGAGAGGAAGACCTACCACTCCAGAAAGAAGGAGAGACCTTGGACGCAAAGGGTTCTGTGAAACTCCTGGCAGAAACGTTCTACCCCGAAGACCGGATGGATAAAGACAACGAAGACCACCGCCAAACCCGCGAGCAGGCTAAAAAGGTAAACGACTGGAGCCATGGTGAGGAGCATGATCCACCATTTACACTGGGTGAACTAAGAGCAGCCGCCAATTCGTTTAACCCAAAGAAGTCTCCGGGCGGTGATGGCCTTACAGCTGACATCTGCACACCAGCCATAGAGAGCGACGCACCGTGCTTCCTAGCCCTACTAAACAAATGCTTAGCTCACGGCCACTTCCCCAAGATCTGGAAGGAAGCGACGGTGATCGCTCTCAGGAAGCCAGGAAAAGAGTCCTACACCACCCCAAAATCATATAGACCGATCGGGCTGCTGCCCGTCCTCGGCAAAATATACGAAAAGATGCTGGTTACCCGACTCAGGTATCACCTACTGCCAAAAATCAGCAAACGTCAGTACGGATTTATGCCCCAAAGAAGTACCGAAGATTCCCTCTATAACCTAATGCGACACATCCGGGAGAAACTCGAGCGGAGAAAAATAATCACGCTAGTGTCGCTGGATATAGAGGGAGCCTTCGATAACGCATGGTGGCCGCAGATCAAAATCCGCCTAGCGGAGGAAAATGTCCCGGTGAACCTGAGGCGGGTAATAGACAGCTATCTGAGTGAAAGGGTGGTCAACATAAGATACGCGGGAGAAGAACACAAGAGAATGACAAATAAAGGATGCGTCCAAGGATCCATTGGAGGACCCATACTTTGGAACCTGCTGTTAGACCCGCTGTTAAAACAACTGGAGACCAGAGGCGACTACTGCCAAGCCTTCGCCGACGACGTTGTGATGGTGTTCGACGGTGAAAACGCCCAGGAAATTGAAAGATGTGCCAATGCCGCTCTCGAACATGTTCGAGCGTGGGGTGTCAGAAACCGACTGAACTTCGCGCCGCAAAAAACTTGCGCAATGGTAATAACGCGGAGGTTGAAGTACGACACACCACGCCTGAGCATGGGCGGGACCGACATTGGCATGTCACAAGAGGTGAAGATCCTGGGGGTTGTAATTGACGCCAAGCTGACCTTTAACACACATGTCGCCAACGTCTGCAAAAAGGCGATAGGCATATATAAGCAGTTAGCCAGAACAGCTCGCGTCAGCTGGGGACTACACCCAGAGGTCATAAGGTCAATATATACAGCAGCAGTAGAACCAATAGTGCTGTACGCCGCCAGTGCATGGTCGCCAGCGGCGAAAAAACTCGGAGTCCAGAAAAAACTTGCCGCAACTCAAAGAGGATTCGCCCAGAAACTCTGCCGGGCATACAGAACGGTCTCTCTAAACTCAGCGCTGATACTCGCTGGGATGCTCCCCCTCGACCTGCGTATACGCGAAGTTGCTTCACTGTACGAGGTAAAGAGGGGGCTATCCGAGCGAGTGTTAGGCGACTGGGAACTGGAGCGCATGACCCCGGCAATGGAGGCTCCACACCCCGCAGAGCAACTACGCCTGGATTTCAGCTGCCTGGAAAACGAAGAACAATACAGCACCCACAGCAACTATGCAGTGCGTATCTTCACCGATGGGAGTAAGATTGAGGGCAGGGTTGGCGCGGCGCTATCCTTATGGAATAACGTCGCGGAAACCAAGGCCCTCAAACTTACCCTACCATCATACTGTACCGTATACCAGGCGGAGCTCCTGGCTCTCTGCAGGGCCGCAAAGGAAGCCCTAAAGCGGCCAGAGCCAACGTTTGGAATATATAGTGACTCCATGGCGGCCCTCCAAACGGTAGCCGACCCCAACTGCCCCCACCCCTTGGCAGTGGAGACGAGAGACGCAATCAGGCGATGCAGTCTCCAGAACAAAAACGTCTCCCTGTTCTGGGTAAAGGCGCACGTGGGGCTAGCAGGGAACGAAAGGGCAGACCACCTCGCCAAGGAAGCCGCCCTGAAATCCAAAAAGAGGCCCGACTACGACCTGTGCCCAGTCTCATTCGCCAAACGCAAAATCCGATTGGAAACGATTGACGAATGGGACAGGAGATACAGGACGAGTGAAACGGCATCTGTAACAAAAATCTTCTTCCCTGATGTGGCGACGGCATACATGATACTAAGAAAGATACAAATTACACCTACACTAACACAGATCATGACAGGACACGGCGGGTTCTCCGAATACTTGAACCGATTCAAGCGTAAGGAGAGCCCGTCGTGCATATGCCAACAAGGTACACCCGAAACCGTCATACATATATTAACCGAATGTGATGTTCACGCCCGAAAAAGATTCGAAATAGAAAGGAAACTAGAAATAAAAATAGTCGTCGAAAATCTCAAGGACATTATAATGTGTAAAAAAACTAGACCCATGTTCATAGAGTACTGTACAGAAATAGTAAAAATAGTAAAACTAAGAAATAAATAGTAAAAGCAAATATGCTATATATATATCATAATAGAATATATTACTTAGCATAATAAGATAAACTATATTAGAAATAAAAAATCTTAAAAAATGTACAAAAGAAGTATAAAATAAAAAAACGTAAAATAAGGAGTTAAAACTGTAATAGAGATAAGTAGATAAGACCATAGAAATAAGACAATATGTAATAGAGTTAAGAAAAATACTGTAGAAATCCCAAAACCACTAATAAAAATAACCTACCAAATCCCACCCAAACAAAATAAAATAAAATCCCCATATCCCTATATCCCTAAAGTACAACTATATAGGAATAGAATAAAAATCTTAGAAATAGATACATAAAGGCTCTAACCATGTTAGAGGTAGCTCGCGGGCCGGGCCTCAAAGCGCCCGGACAGGAAAAAAAAAAAAAAAAAAAAAAAAAAAAAAAAAAACCTAACCTAACCTAACCTAACCTAACCTAACCTAACCTAACCTAACCTAACCTAACCTAACCTAACCTAACCTAACCTAACCTAACCTAACCTAACCTAACCTAACCTAACCTAACCGGCTATTGTCGTTTGAACATTCATTGTGATAACATCGTTCCTAATCAACGTACCTATCTTTCCCAAATTTTGGTATATTTTTCGTGTTAATTTTCAGAATAAAAAAGTTAATTTCTGCAAACAAATAACTCGATAATCAGTTCATCTGATAACCGTCATACCTGGTGGGAAGGTCCCCAGGGTCTGCGTTGTTGGTTCCATCCATAATTTCGCTTTTCTTGAACATACTACTTACCTAAATTTGTCGAAAAAAGTTAATTTCTGCAAACAAACAACTCGATAATCGTCTATCAGTTCATCTGATAACCGTCATACCTGGTGGGAAGGTCCCCAGGGTCTGCGTTGTTGGTTCCATCCATAATTTCGCTTTTCTTGAACATACTACTTACCTATTTTGTCGCCGTCGTCGGTCGAATTGTAGTTTCTGGAATTTCAAAGTCTAATAACTCAGCACCTAATTCACCGATAACTACCTAACTCGCTGGGGAGGTCCCTGGTGGTCTTCCTGACGGTGTCCGCTATCTAGGTCACCTAGATTTTCAATTTTCTAAAACAAAAGTCGCCAATTAATCGAAAATTTTCAGTTTTTTCCCCCCCCTCAACAATTTTGAACCTAACTTTTGGCTAATTTTCATCCTATAGCATCGCCAGCGACGCCCCGCTTCCGACGAGGTGTCGCTCGAGAGAGTAGCTTCAAAAAAGTACCACCCACCCCCACCACATCCTTTGTTTTCTTTGTTTCCTTTGTCTCTGCGGCAAACAAGTACCACCCAGCCACCCCCACCACACCACATCCTTTGTTCCTTTGTCTCGACGAAAAGTTTTACCTATATAAGCGCGGACCGCGCGCAATACATTTGCTATTGTCGTTTGAACATTCATTGTGATAACATCGTTCCTAATCAACGTACCTATCTTTCCCAAATTTTGGTATATTTTTCGTGTTAATTTTCAGAATAAAAAAGTTAATTTCTGCAAACAAATAACTCGATAATCAGTTCATCTGATAACCGTCATACCTGGTGGGAAGGTCCCCAGGGTCTGCGTTGTTGGTTCCATCCATAATTTCGCTTTTCTTGAACATACTACTTACCTAAATTTGTCGAAAAAAGTTAATTTCTGCAAACAAACAACTCGATAATCGTCTATCAGTTCATCTGATAGCCGTCATACCTGGTGGGAAGGTCCCCAGGGTCTGCGTTGTTGGTTCCATCCATAATTTCGCTTTTCTTGAACATACTACTTACCTATTTTGTCGCCGTCGTCGGTCGAATTGTAGTTTCTGGAATTTCAAAGTCTAATAACTCAGCACCTAATTCACCGATAACTACCTAACTCGCTGGGGAGGTCCCTGGTGGTCTTCCTGACGGTGTCCGCTATCTAGGTCACCTAGATTTTCAATTTTCTAAAACAAAAGTCGCCAATTAATCGAAAATTTTCAGTTTTTTCCCCCCCCTCAACAATTTTGAACCTAACTTTTGGCTAATTTTCATCCTATAGCATCGCCAGCGACGCCCCGCTTCCGACGAGGTGTCGCTCGAGAGAGTAGCTTCAAAAAAGTACCACCCACCCCCACCACATCCTTTGTTTTCTTTGTTTCCTTTGTCTCTGCGGCAAACAAGTACCACCCAGCCACCCCCACCACACCACATCCTTTGTTCCTTTGTCTCGACGAAAAGTTTTACCTATATAAGCGCGGACCGCGCGCAATACATTTGCTATTGTCGTTTGAACATTCATTGTGATAACATCGTTCCTAATCAACGTACCTATCTTTCCCAAATTTTGGTATATTTTTCGTGTTAATTTTCAGAATAAAAAAGTTAATTTCTGCAAACAAATAACTCGATAATCAGTTCATCTGATAACCGTCATACCTGGTGGGAAGGTCCCCAGGGTCTGCGTTGTTGGTTCCATCCATAATTTCGCTTTTCTTGAACATACTACTTACCTAAATTTGTCGAAAAAAGTTAATTTCTGCAAACAAACAACTCGATAATCGTCTATCAGTTCATCTGATAGCCGTCATACCTGGTGGGAAGGTCCCCAGGGTCTGCGTTGTTGGTTCCATCCATAATTTCGCTTTTCTTGAACATACTACTTACCTATTTTGTCGCCGTCGTCGGTCGAATTGTAGTTTCTGGAATTTCAAAGTCTAATAACTCAGCACCTAATTCACCGATAACTACCTAACTCGCTGGGGAGGTCCCTGGTGGTCTTCCTGACGGTGTCCGCTATCTAGGTCACCTAGATTTTCAATTTTCTAAAACAAAAGTCGCCAATTAATCGAAAATTTTCAGTTTTTTCCCCCCCCTCAACAATTTTGAACCTAACTTTTGGCTAATTTTCATCCTATAGCATCGCCAGCGACGCCCCGCTTCCGACGAGGTGTCGCTCGAGAGAGTAGCTTCAAAAAAGTACCACCCACCCCCACCACATCCTTTGTTTTCTTTGTTTCCTTTGTCTCTGCGGCAAACAAGTACCACCCAGCCACCCCCACCACACCACATCCTTTGTTCCTTTGTCTCGACGAAAAGTTTTACCTATATAAGCGCGGACCGCGCGCAATACATTTGCTATTGTCGTTTGAACATTCATTGTGATAACATCGTTCCTAATCAACGTACCTATCTTTCCCAAATTTTGGTATATTTTTCGTGTTAATTTTCAGAATAAAAAAGTTAATTTCTGCAAACAAATAACTCGATAATCAGTTCATCTGATAACCGTCATACCTGGTGGGAAGGTCCCCAGGGTCTGCGTTGTTGGTTCCATCCATAATTTCGCTTTTCTTGAACATACTACTTACCTAAATTTGTCGAAAAAAGTTAATTTCTGCAAACAAACAACTCGATAATCGTCTATCAGTTCATCTGATAGCCGTCATACCTGGTGGGAAGGTCCCCAGGGTCTGCGTTGTTGGTTCCATCCATAATTTCGCTTTTCTTGAACATACTACTTACCTAATTTGTCGCCGTCGTCGGTCGAATTGTAGTTTCTGGAATTTCAAAGTCTAATAACTCAGCACCTAATTCACCGATAACTACCTAACTCGCTGGGGAGGTCCCTGGTGGTCTTCCTGACGGTGTCCGCTATCTAGGTCACCTAGATTTTCAATTTTCTAAAACAAAAGTCGCCAATTAATCGAAAATTTTCAGTTTTTTCCCCCCCCTCAACAATTTTGAACCTAACTTTTGGCTAATTTTCATCCTATAGCATCGCCAGCGACGCCCCGCTTCCGACGAGGTGTCGCTCGAGAGAGTAGCTTCAAAAAAGTACCACCCACCCCCACCACATCCTTTGTTTTCTTTGTTTCCTTTGTCTCTGCGGCAAACAAGTACCACCCAGCCACCCCCACCACACCACATCCTTTGTTCCTTTGTCTCGACGAAAAGTTTTACCTATATAAGCGCGGACCGCGCGCAATACATTTGCTATTGTCGTTTGAACATTCATTGTGATAACATCGTTCCTAATCAACGTACCTATCTTTCCCAAATTTTGGTATATTTTTCGTGTTAATTTTCAGAATAAAAAAGTTAATTTCTGCAAACAAATAACTCGATAATCAGTTCATCTGATAACCGTCATACCTGGTGGGAAGGTCCCCAGGGTCTGCGTTGTTGGTTCCATCCATAATTTCGCTTTTCTTGAACATACTACTTACCTAAATTTGTCGAAAAAAGTTAATTTCTGCAAACAAACAACTCGATAATCGTCTATCAGTTCATCTGATAGCCGTCATACCTGGTGGGAAGGTCCCCAGGGTCTGCGTTGTTGGTTCCATCCATAATTTCGCTTTTCTTGAACATACTACTTACCTATTTTGTCGCCGTCGTCGGTCGAATTGTAGTTTCTGGAATTTCAAAGTCTAATAACTCAGCACCTAATTCACCGATAACTACCTAACTCGCTGGGGAGGTCCCTGGTGGTCTTCCTGACGGTGTCCGCTATCTAGGTCACCTAGATTTTCAATTTTCTAAAACAAAAGTCGCCAATTAATCGAAAATTTTCAGTTTTTTCCCCCCCCTCAACAATTTTGAACCTAACTTTTGGCTAATTTTCATCCTATAGCATCGCCAGCGACGCCCCGCTTCCGACGAGGTGTCGCTCGAGAGAGTAGCTTCAAAAAAGTACCACCCACCCCCACCACATCCTTTGTTTTCTTTGTTTCCTTTGTCTCTGCGGCAAACAAGTACCACCCAGCCACCCCCACCACACCACATCCTTTGTTCCTTTGTCTCGACGAAAAGTTTTACCTATATAAGCGCGGACCGCGCGCAATACATTTGCTATTGTCGTTTGAACATTCATTGTGATAACATCGTTCCTAATCAACGTACCTATCTTTCCCAAATTTTGGTATATTTTTCGTGTTAATTTTCAGAATAAAAAAGTTAATTTCTGCAAACAAATAACTCGATAATCAGTTCATCTGATAACCGTCATACCTGGTGGGAAGGTCCCCAGGGTCTGCGTTGTTGGTTCCATCCATAATTTCGCTTTTCTTGAACATACTACTTACCTAAATTTGTCGAAAAAAGTTAATTTCTGCAAACAAACAACTCGATAATCGTCTATCAGTTCATCTGATAGCCGTCATACCTGGTGGGAAGGTCCCCAGGGTCTGCGTTGTTGGTTCCATCCATAATTTCGCTTTTCTTGAACATACTACTTACCTATTTTGTCGCCGTCGTCGGTCGAATTGTAGTTTCTGGAATTTCAAAGTCTAATAACTCAGCACCTAATTCACCGATAACTACCTAACTCGCTGGGGAGGTCCCTGGTGGTCTTCCTGACGGTGTCCGCTATCTAGGTCACCTAGATTTTCAATTTTCTAAAACAAAAGTCGCCAATTAATCGAAAATTTTCAGTTTTTTCCCCCCCCTCAACAATTTTGAACCTAACTTTTGGCTAATTTTCATCCTATAGCATCGCCAGCGACGCCCCGCTTCCGACGAGGTGTCGCTCGAGAGAGTAGCTTCAAAAAAGTACCACCCACCCCCACCACATCCTTTGTTTTCTTTGTTTCCTTTGTCTCTGCGGCAAACAAGTACCACCCAGCCACCCCCACCACACCACATCCTTTGTTCCTTTGTCTCGACGAAAAGTTTTACCTATATAAGCGCGGACCGCGCGCAATACATTTGCTATTGTCGTTTGAACATTCATTGTGATAACATCGTTCCTAATCAACGTACCTATCTTTCCCAAATTTTGGTATATTTTTCGTGTTAATTTTCAGAATAAAAAAGTTAATTTCTGCAAACAAATAACTCGATAATCAGTTCATCTGATAACCGTCATACCTGGTGGGAAGGTCCCCAGGGTCTGCGTTGTTGGTTCCATCCATAATTTCGCTTTTCTTGAACATACTACTTACCTAAATTTGTCGAAAAAAGTTAATTTCTGCAAACAAACAACTCGATAATCGTCTATCAGTTCATCTGATAGCCGTCATACCTGGTGGGAAGGTCCCCAGGGTCTGCGTTGTTGGTTCCATCCATAATTTCGCTTTTCTTGAACATACTACTTACCTATTTTGTCGCCGTCGTCGGTCGAATTGTAGTTTCTGGAATTTCAAAGTCTAATAACTCAGCACCTAATTCACCGATAACTACCTAACTCGCTGGGGAGGTCCCTGGTGGTCTTCCTGACGGTGTCCGCTATCTAGGTCACCTAGATTTTCAATTTTCTAAAACAAAAGTCGCCAATTAATCGAAAATTTTCAGTTTTTTCCCCCCCCTCAACAATTTTGAACCTAACTTTTGGCTAATTTTCATCCTATAGCATCGCCAGCGACGCCCCGCTTCCGACGAGGTGTCGCTCGAGAGAGTAGCTTCAAAAAAGTACCACCCACCCCCACCACATCCTTTGTTTTCTTTGTTTCCTTTGTCTCTGCGGCAAACAAGTACCACCCAGCCACCCCCACCACACCACATCCTTTGTTCCTTTGTCTCGACGAAAAGTTTTACCTATATAAGCGCGGACCGCGCGCAATACATTTGCTATTGTCGTTTGAACATTCATTGTGATAACATCGTTCCTAATCAACGTACCTATCTTTCCCAAATTTTGGTATATTTTTCGTGTTAATTTTCAGAATAAAAAAGTTAATTTCTGCAAACAAATAACTCGATAATCAGTTCATCTGATAACCGTCATACCTGGTGGGAAGGTCCCCAGGGTCTGCGTTGTTGGTTCCATCCATAATTTCGCTTTTCTTGAACATACTACTTACCTAAATTTGTCGAAAAAAGTTAATTTCTGCAAACAAACAACTCGATAATCGTCTATCAGTTCATCTGATAGCCGTCATACCTGGTGGGAAGGTCCCCAGGGTCTGCGTTGTTGGTTCCATCCATAATTTCGCTTTTCTTGAACATACTACTTACCTATTTTGTCGCCGTCGTCGGTCGAATTGTAGTTTCTGGAATTTCAAAGTCTAATAACTCAGCACCTAATTCACCGATAACTACCTAACTCGCTGGGGAGGTCCCTGGTGGTCTTCCTGACGGTGTCCGCTATCTAGGTCACCTAGATTTTCAATTTTCTAAAACAAAAGTCGCCAATTAATCGAAAATTTTCAGTTTTTTCCCCCCCCTCAACAATTTTGAACCTAACTTTTGGCTAATTTTCATCCTATAGCATCGCCAGCGACGCCCCGCTTCCGACGAGGTGTCGCTCGAGAGAGTAGCTTCAAAAAAGTACCACCCACCCCCACCACATCCTTTGTTTTCTTTGTTTCCTTTGTCTCTGCGGCAAACAAGTACCACCCAGCCACCCCCACCACACCACATCCTTTGTTCCTTTGTCTCGACGAAAAGTTTTACCTATATAAGCGCGGACCGCGCGCAATACATTTGCTATTGTCGTTTGAACATTCATTGTGATAACATCGTTCCTAATCAACGTACCTATCTTTCCCAAATTTTGGTATATTTTTCGTGTTAATTTTCAGAATAAAAAAGTTAATTTCTGCAAACAAATAACTCGATAATCAGTTCATCTGATAACCGTCATACCTGGTGGGAAGGTCCCCAGGGTCTGCGTTGTTGGTTCCATCCATAATTTCGCTTTTCTTGAACATACTACTTACCTAAATTTGTCGAAAAAAGTTAATTTCTGCAAACAAACAACTCGATAATCGTCTATCAGTTCATCTGATAGCCGTCATACCTGGTGGGAAGGTCCCCAGGGTCTGCGTTGTTGGTTCCATCCATAATTTCGCTTTTCTTGAACATACTACTTACCTATTTTGTCGCCGTCGTCGGTCGAATTGTAGTTTCTGGAATTTCAAAGTCTAATAACTCAGCACCTAATTCACCGATAACTACCTAACTCGCTGGGGAGGTCCCTGGTGGTCTTCCTGACGGTGTCCGCTATCTAGGTCACCTAGATTTTCAATTTTCTAAAACAAAAGTCGCCAATTAATCGAAAATTTTCAGTTTTTTCCCCCCCCTCAACAATTTTGAACCTAACTTTTGGCTAATTTTCATCCTATAGCATCGCCAGCGACGCCCCGCTTCCGACGAGGTGTCGCTCGAGAGAGTAGCTTCAAAAAAGTACCACCCACCCCCACCACATCCTTTGTTTTCTTTGTTTCCTTTGTCTCTGCGGCAAACAAGTACCACCCAGCCACCCCCACCACACCACATCCTTTGTTCCTTTGTCTCGACGAAAAGTTTTACCTATATAAGCGCGGACCGCGCGCAATACATTTGCTATTGTCGTTTGAACATTCATTGTGATAACATCGTTCCTAATCAACGTACCTATCTTTCCCAAATTTTGGTATATTTTTCGTGTTAATTTTCAGAATAAAAAAGTTAATTTCTGCAAACAAATAACTCGATAATCAGTTCATCTGATAACCGTCATACCTGGTGGGAAGGTCCCCAGGGTCTGCGTTGTTGGTTCCATCCATAATTTCGCTTTTCTTGAACATACTACTTACCTAAATTTGTCGAAAAAAGTTAATTTCTGCAAACAAACAACTCGATAATCGTCTATCAGTTCATCTGATAGCCGTCATACCTGGTGGGAAGGTCCCCAGGGTCTGCGTTGTTGGTTCCATCCATAATTTCGCTTTTCTTGAACATACTACTTACCTATTTTGTCGCCGTCGTCGGTCGAATTGTAGTTTCTGGAATTTCAAAGTCTAATAACTCAGCACCTAATTCACCGATAACTACCTAACTCGCTGGGGAGGTCCCTGGTGGTCTTCCTGACGGTGTCCGCTATCTAGGTCACCTAGATTTTCAATTTTCTAAAACAAAAGTCGCCAATTAATCGAAAATTTTCAGTTTTTTCCCCCCCCTCAACAATTTTGAACCTAACTTTTGGCTAATTTTCATCCTATAGCATCGCCAGCGACGCCCCGCTTCCGACGAGGTGTCGCTCGAGAGAGTAGCTTCAAAAAAGTACCACCCACCCCCACCACATCCTTTGTTTTCTTTGTTTCCTTTGTCTCTGCGGCAAACAAGTACCACCCAGCCACCCCCACCACACCACATCCTTTGTTCCTTTGTCTCGACGAAAAGTTTTACCTATATAAGCGCGGACCGCGCGCAATACATTTGCTATTGTCGTTTGAACATTCATTGTGATAACATCGTTCCTAATCAACGTACCTATCTTTCCCAAATTTTGGTATATTTTTCGTGTTAATTTTCAGAATAAAAAAGTTAATTTCTGCAAACAAATAACTCGATAATCAGTTCATCTGATAACCGTCATACCTGGTGGGAAGGTCCCCAGGGTCTGCGTTGTTGGTTCCATCCATAATTTCGCTTTTCTTGAACATACTACTTACCTAAATTTGTCGAAAAAAGTTAATTTCTGCAAACAAACAACTCGATAATCGTCTATCAGTTCATCTGATAGCCGTCATACCTGGTGGGAAGGTCCCCAGGGTCTGCGTTGTTGGTTCCATCCATAATTTCGCTTTTCTTGAACATACTACTTACCTATTTTGTCGCCGTCGTCGGTCGAATTGTAGTTTCTGGAATTTCAAAGTCTAATAACTCAGCACCTAATTCACCGATAACTACCTAACTCGCTGGGGAGGTCCCTGGTGGTCTTCCTGACGGTGTCCGCTATCTAGGTCACCTAGATTTTCAATTTTCTAAAACAAAAGTCGCCAATTAATCGAAAATTTTCAGTTTTTTCCCCCCCCTCAACAATTTTGAACCTAACTTTTGGCTAATTTTCATCCTATAGCATCGCCAGCGACGCCCCGCTTCCGACGAGGTGTCGCTCGAGAGAGTAGCTTCAAAAAAGTACCACCCACCCCCACCACATCCTTTGTTTTCTTTGTTTCCTTTGTCTCTGCGGCAAACAAGTACCACCCAGCCACCCCCACCACACCACATCCTTTGTTCCTTTGTCTCGACGAAAAGTTTTACCTATATAAGCGCGGACCGCGCGCAATACATTTGCTATTGTCGTTTGAACATTCATTGTGATAACATCGTTCCTAATCAACGTACCTATCTTTCCCAAATTTTGGTATATTTTTCGTGTTAATTTTCAGAATAAAAAAGTTAATTTCTGCAAACAAATAACTCGATAATCAGTTCATCTGATAACCGTCATACCTGGTGGGAAGGTCCCCAGGGTCTGCGTTGTTGGTTCCATCCATAATTTCGCTTTTCTTGAACATACTACTTACCTAAATTTGTCGAAAAAAGTTAATTTCTGCAAACAAACAACTCGATAATCGTCTATCAGTTCATCTGATAGCCGTCATACCTGGTGGGAAGGTCCCCAGGGTCTGCGTTGTTGGTTCCATCCATAATTTCGCTTTTCTTGAACATACTACTTACCTATTTTGTCGCCGTCGTCGGTCGAATTGTAGTTTCTGGAATTTCAAAGTCTAATAACTCAGCACCTAATTCACCGATAACTACCTAACTCGCTGGGGAGGTCCCTGGTGGTCTTCCTGACGGTGTCCGCTATCTAGGTCACCTAGATTTTCAATTTTCTAAAACAAAAGTCGCCAATTAATCGAAAATTTTCAGTTTTTTCCCCCCCCTCAACAATTTTGAACCTAACTTTTGGCTAATTTTCATCCTATAGCATCGCCAGCGACGCCCCGCTTCCGACGAGGTGTCGCTCGAGAGAGTAGCTTCAAAAAAGTACCACCCACCCCCACCACATCCTTTGTTTTCTTTGTTTCCTTTGTCTCTGCGGCAAACAAGTACCACCCAGCCACCCCCACCACACCACATCCTTTGTTCCTTTGTCTCGACGAAAAGTTTTACCTATATAAGCGCGGACCGCGCGCAATACATTTGCTATTGTCGTTTGAACATTCATTGTGATAACATCGTTCCTAATCAACGTACCTATCTTTCCCAAATTTTGGTATATTTTTCGTGTTAATTTTCAGAATAAAAAAGTTAATTTCTGCAAACAAATAACTCGATAATCAGTTCATCTGATAACCGTCATACCTGGTGGGAAGGTCCCCAGGGTCTGCGTTGTTGGTTCCATCCATAATTTCGCTTTTCTTGAACATACTACTTACCTAAATTTGTCGAAAAAAGTTAATTTCTGCAAACAAACAACTCGATAATCGTCTATCAGTTCATCTGATAGCCGTCATACCTGGTGGGAAGGTCCCCAGGGTCTGCGTTGTTGGTTCCATCCATAATTTCGCTTTTCTTGAACATACTACTTACCTATTTTGTCGCCGTCGTCGGTCGAATTGTAGTTTCTGGAATTTCAAAGTCTAATAACTCAGCACCTAATTCACCGATAACTACCTAACTCGCTGGGGAGGTCCCTGGTGGTCTTCCTGACGGTGTCCGCTATCTAGGTCACCTAGATTTTCAATTTTCTAAAACAAAAGTCGCCAATTAATCGAAAATTTTCAGTTTTTTCCCCCCCCTCAACAATTTTGAACCTAACTGTTGGCTAATTTTCATCCTATAGCATCGCCAGCGACGCCCCGCTTCCGACGAGGTGTCGCTCGAGAGAGTAGCTTCAAAAAAGTACCACCCACCCCCACCACATCCTTTGTTTTCTTTGTTTCCTTTGTCTCTGCGGCAAACAAGTACCACCCAGCCACCCCCACCACACCACATCCTTTGTTCCTTTGTCTCGACGAAAAGTTTTACCTATATAAGCGCGGACCGCGCGCAATACATTTGCTATTGTCGTTTGAACATTCATTGTGATAACATCGTTCCTAATCAACGTACCTATCTTTCCCAAATTTTGGTATATTTTTCGTGTTAATTTTCAGAATAAAAAAGTTAATTTCTGCAAACAAATAACTCGATAATCAGTTCATCTGATAACCGTCATACCTGGTGGGAAGGTCCCCAGGGTCTGCGTTGTTGGTTCCATCCATAATTTCGCTTTTCTTGAACATACTACTTACCTAAATTTGTCGAAAAAAGTTAATTTCTGCAAACAAACAACTCGATAATCGTCTATCAGTTCATCTGATAGCCGTCATACCTGGTGGGAAGGTCCCCAGGGTCTGCGTTGTTGGTTCCATCCATAATTTCGCTTTTCTTGAACATACTACTTACCTATTTTGTCGCCGTCGTCGGTCGAATTGTAGTTTCTGGAATTTCAAAGTCTAATAACTCAGCACCTAATTCACCGATAACTACCTAACTCGCTGGGGAGGTCCCTGGTGGTCTTCCTGACGGTGTCCGCTATCTAGGTCACCTAGATTTTCAATTTTCTAAAACAAAAGTCGCCAATTAATCGAAAATTTTCAGTTTTTTCCCCCCCCTCAACAATTTTGAACCTAACTTTTGGCTAATTTTCATCCTATAGCATCGCCAGCGACGCCCCGCTTCCGACGAGGTGTCGCTCGAGAGAGTAGCTTCAAAAAAGTACCACCCACCCCCACCACATCCTTTGTTTTCTTTGTTTCCTTTGTCTCTGCGGCAAACAAGTACCACCCAGCCACCCCCACCACACCACATCCTTTGTTCCTTTGTCTCGACGAAAAGTTTTACCTATATAAGCGCGGACCGCGCGCAATACATTTGCTATTGTCGTTTGAACATTCATTGTGATAACATCGTTCCTAATCAACGTACCTATCTTTCCCAAATTTTGGTATATTTTTCGTGTTAATTTTCAGAATAAAAAAGTTAATTTCTGCAAACAAATAACTCGATAATCAGTTCATCTGATAACCGTCATACCTGGTGGGAAGGTCCCCAGGGTCTGCGTTGTTGGTTCCATCCATAATTTCGCTTTTCTTGAACATACTACTTACCTAAATTTGTCGAAAAAAGTTAATTTCTGCAAACAAACAACTCGATAATCGTCTATCAGTTCATCTGATAGCCGTCATACCTGGTGGGAAGGTCCCCAGGGTCTGCGTTGTTGGTTCCATCCATAATTTCGCTTTTCTTGAACATACTACTTACCTATTTTGTCGCCGTCGTCGGTCGAATTGTAGTTTCTGGAATTTCAAAGTCTAATAACTCAGCACCTAATTCACCGATAACTACCTAACTCGCTGGGGAGGTCCCTGGTGGTCTTCCTGACGGTGTCCGCTATCTAGGTCACCTAGATTTTCAATTTTCTAAAACAAAAGTCGCCAATTAATCGAAAATTTTCAGTTTTTTCCCCCCCCTCAACAATTTTGAACCTAACTTTTGGCTAATTTTCATCCTATAGCATCGCCAGCGACGCCCCGCTTCCGACGAGGTGTCGCTCGAGAGAGTAGCTTCAAAAAAGTACCACCCACCCCCACCACATCCTTTGTTTTCTTTGTTTCCTTTGTCTCTGCGGCAAACAAGTACCACCCAGCCACCCCCACCACACCACATCCTTTGTTCCTTTGTCTCGACGAAAAGTTTTACCTATATAAGCGCGGACCGCGCGCAATACATTTGCTATTGTCGTTTGAACATTCATTGTGATAACATCGTTCCTAATCAACGTACCTATCTTTCCCAAATTTTGGTATATTTTTCGTGTTAATTTTCAGAATAAAAAAGTTAATTTCTGCAAACAAATAACTCGATAATCAGTTCATCTGATAACCGTCATACCTGGTGGGAAGGTCCCCAGGGTCTGCGTTGTTGGTTCCATCCATAATTTCGCTTTTCTTGAACATACTACTTACCTAAATTTGTCGAAAAAAGTTAATTTCTGCAAACAAACAACTCGATAATCGTCTATCAGTTCATCTGATAGCCGTCATACCTGGTGGGAAGGTCCCCAGGGTCTGCGTTGTTGGTTCCATCCATAATTTCGCTTTTCTTGAACATACTACTTACCTATTTTGTCGCCGTCGTCGGTCGAATTGTAGTTTCTGGAATTTCAAAGTCTAATAACTCAGCACCTAATTCACCGATAACTACCTAACTCGCTGGGGAGGTCCCTGGTGGTCTTCCTGACGGTGTCCGCTATCTAGGTCACCTAGATTTTCAATTTTCTAAAACAAAAGTCGCCAATTAATCGAAAATTTTCAGTTTTTTCCCCCCCCTCAACAATTTTGAACCTAACTTTTGGCTAATTTTCATCCTATAGCATCGCCAGCGACGCCCCGCTTCCGACGAGGTGTCGCTCGAGAGAGTAGCTTCAAAAAAGTACCACCCACCCCCACCACATCCTTTGTTTTCTTTGTTTCCTTTGTCTCTGCGGCAAACAAGTACCACCCAGCCACCCCCACCACACCACATCCTTTGTTCCTTTGTCTCGACGAAAAGTTTTACCTATATAAGCGCGGACCGCGCGCAATACATTTGCTATTGTCGTTTGAACATTCATTGTGATAACATCGTTCCTAATCAACGTACCTATCTTTCCCAAATTTTGGTATATTTTTCGTGTTAATTTTCAGAATAAAAAAGTTAATTTCTGCAAACAAATAACTCGATAATCAGTTCATCTGATAACCGTCATACCTGGTGGGAAGGTCCCCAGGGTCTGCGTTGTTGGTTCCATCCATAATTTCGCTTTTCTTGAACATACTACTTACCTAAATTTGTCGAAAAAAGTTAATTTCTGCAAACAAACAACTCGATAATCGTCTATCAGTTCATCTGATAGCCGTCATACCTGGTGGGAAGGTCCCCAGGGTCTGCGTTGTTGGTTCCATCCATAATTTCGCTTTTCTTGAACATACTACTTACCTATTTTGTCGCCGTCGTCGGTCGAATTGTAGTTTCTGGAATTTCAAAGTCTAATAACTCAGCACCTAATTCACCGATAACTACCTAACTCGCTGGGGAGGTCCCTGGTGGTCTTCCTGACGGTGTCCGCTATCTAGGTCACCTAGATTTTCAATTTTCTAAAACAAAAGTCGCCAATTAATCGAAAATTTTCAGTTTTTTCCCCCCCCTCAACAATTTTGAACCTAACTTTTGGCTAATTTTCATCCTATAGCATCGCCAGCGACGCCCCGCTTCCGACGAGGTGTCGCTCGAGAGAGTAGCTTCAAAAAAGTACCACCCACCCCCACCACATCCTTTGTTTTCTTTGTTCCTTTGTCTCTGCGGCAAACAAGTACCACCCAGCCACCCCCACCACACCACATCCTTTGTTCCTTTGTCTCGACGAAAAGTTTTACCTATATAAGCGCGGACCGCGCGCAATACATTTGCTATTGTCGTTTGAACATTCATTGTGATAACATCGTTCCTAATCAACGTACCTATCTTTCCCAAATTTTGGTATATTTTTCGTGTTAATTTTCAGAATAAAAAAGTTAATTTCTGCAAACAAATAACTCGATAATCAGTTCATCTGATAACCGTCATACCTGGTGGGAAGGTCCCCAGGGTCTGCGTTGTTGGTTCCATCCATAATTTCGCTTTTCTTGAACATACTACTTACCTAAATTTGTCGAAAAAAGTTAATTTCTGCAAACAAACAACTCGATAATCGTCTATCAGTTCATCTGATAGCCGTCATACCTGGTGGGAAGGTCCCCAGGGTCTGCGTTGTTGGTTCCATCCATAATTTCGCTTTTCTTGAACATACTACTTACCTATTTTGTCGCCGTCGTCGGTCGAATTGTAGTTTCTGGAATTTCAAAGTCTAATAACTCAGCACCTAATTCACCGATAACTACCTAACTCGCTGGGGAGGTCCCTGGTGGTCTTCCTGACGGTGTCCGCTATCTAGGTCACCTAGATTTTCAATTTTCTAAAACAAAAGTCGCCAATTAATCGAAAATTTTCAGTTTTTTCCCCCCCCTCAACAATTTTGAACCTAACTTTTGGCTAATTTTCATCCTATAGCATCGCCAGCGACGCCCCGCTTCCGACGAGGTGTCGCTCGAGAGAGTAGCTTCAAAAAAGTACCACCCACCCCCACCACATCCTTTGTTTTCTTTGTTCCTTTGTCTCTGCGGCAAACAAGTACCACCCAGCCACCCCCACCAC